>JANHFL010001996.1:3795-19518 GCA_032468155.1 Oxyrhabdium leporinum | reverse complement strand
AAAGAAAGAAAGAAAGAAAGAAAGAAAGAAAGAAAGAAAGAAAGAAAGAAAGAAAGAAAGAAAGAAAGAGAATGAAACAGGGGGTTGGGTCTTGAAGGGTATTAAGTAAGTAGTATTTAAGCTATAGAACCCTACTGAAATATATATATATATATATCTCCTCTCTCTCTGTATATACATATATTTATAAAAATACAGTATATGTACACACACACACACACAAAGTATCTTTCACTCTGTTTATCTCTCTCTCTCATTATCTATCAACTCTATCTATCTATTTATCCATCCATCCATCCATCCATCCATCCATCCATCTCTATCATCTATCTACATACAACCAAAATGCCTATCAGAACAAATGTAGAGAAAAGGTTATGGGGATTTTTTTTTTAAAATACACGTTTGCAAAGTTGAGCCGCAACAGACCAAAATGAATTCGTTGTGGGTAAATGAGAAACAGCAAGTGACAGGGAAATGACCACCCCAGGAAATAGGACAGCCGAGTGACCACAATATTGAAGAAATAGCATTGGTGACATCCACTGCAGCCCTTGTGGAGAATTGGTCCAGCCCTGACTCTAAGGTCAGCCTCTTTCACAAAGCTCCCATTGACGGCGAGTGGCATTTCAAAACTACTATTGGCACAAGAACCGTTAACCACAACGACATGAGCCTGAGCTTAGAGGAACCAGCTCGGTCACCAGCAGTAGACTCACATCTTCTGTGATTTGCAGGCAAGGAAAAGAGGGAGGGAGGGAAAGAGAGAAAGAAAGAGGGGAAACCCAAGCTAAGGCAGCAGATTAATTCAGTGTCAGCTACATGATGATTAGGCGTTGCTAAATATGGCCCATGTGCTAGAGAATACAGATGTTCTTCCTTCAAGAAGACCGTGCCATCCTGCCCAGGGAATTGGGGGCTGTTGGGAGGAGGGTTCTGAGTTTGGCAGTGAAACATAAGCTTAATGGTAATTTTTAAATGGGTCAAAAGGTTTGTGGAGGGACCCCTGCCTGGATTCAATCAGCAAGTGAAGGGCTTAAGTTTCTCTGATATAATCAAAGAATTAACCAGATTGTCTAAGTGAGCCTCCCTCCATCTCAAGATGTTTGGTGGCTCCTTTTTGTTTTTAAATTAACCTCTTGCAAACACCCATGACAGGAGGGGGAGGAGGAGGAGGAGGAGGAGGAGGAGATTGAGAAGAAATGTGGTTCAAACTATAATTCAATGCAATTTAACAACCAGCCCATCACAAAACCTCACTTCTGTAAAACTTCTTTTTTTGGTCTCCCTGGAAGGACTGCAGAGAAGGATCTTGCCAGGGTTCCCATGACCTGGAGTCCCCAAGGGCGAAGCCACCCCCGAGGAGGTTCTCACACAGAGTTTGCTTCCAATGTTGGCTGTCAGAAGGAAAGGAGGCACAAACAAAATCCCTGTGAACTTACATACTGTACCTCAAAAGATATATATATATATTCCTTAACACCTCTCCTTCCTTCCTTCCTTCTGATCAACTCAACGGACCGTTCATGGCCCTCTGTTGCCCCTTCCTGATTGGATCCTTGCAACTGGTTTGCAAGGTAGGGCAGGCAATGGGATGAACGTCCTTTGAATGGCGCGGGAGTAGGAATGGATTTCCAGAGGGGAAAAAAAATTGCAGACTACAGGAACCCTTTGCACCACTCAGGTGACCCCGAGGACACAGATAAATCTCCAAGTGGCCTCAACGACTCTCCAAAAGGATGCAAATGACCAGCTGTCCGCAAGGAGTATAAACCCTTCCATTCCCCACCCTCCAGTCAGAGCTGAAGAAGCTTCCGGGAGGAGAAGTGAAAAGTCTTCGAAAGAAAAAACAAGTCCAGTTGCCTCCTGAAAAGGCATCTTTGGGACTGTCTGTAAGGTAGGGCAAGTTAACCAGAGGCTTCTTTTTAGCCAGCTCAAATCAGCCCGGCCCATTAGGTTCTAAGCAACTTCCCCTCTTTCCTCTTTAGACTTGGCCTGGGTTCCTTTTTAAAATATTTTTCCCGGCCTTCCTCCTCCCTCTGTGTCCCCCCCCCCCCAAAAAAGAAATATTCTTTTAACACCGCTCCTGAACTTTTTTAAAAAAGTGAAATATGCTGGAAAAGCTAGAAAAATTGGTCTTTTCTCTCCAGCCGCCCCCTTCCTCCCCACCCGTCCCGACATCGTCACCCACCCAGCCAGCCACCCACCTACCCAGCCCAGGGTCAGGGTTCTCTTTTTCTCCCCAGGAGCAATGTAATAACACTAATGGAGGGGAGAACGGGGAAAAAGGAAATGTTTCTCGGTAACATGGAGAATTTCTGGCTGGCATATTTTTCTGAGGCCTGTTTGTCAGGGGGAAAAAGGAAATTGGTGGCTGGGTGAAATATGAGCTTCTGCAGCTGCAGTTCTTTAAATGCAGCCTTCTCCTGTTTTTTTGGGTGGTTTTTTTTTTTTCCAGGCACACTGGCGCTTTAGTTTGGGGGGTGATTAGCAGATGCTGAAATAGTTTTGCCCCGTGCTTTTTGCATGGACTTTTGCCTGCCACGGCTTTCCAGCCAGCGTTCGGGTGATTTGGCTAGGCGGGTGGTGGAAGGGGGGGGGGGCAGCAGAAGAGGAGGATGGCATGTGGAAAATCACCCCAAAAAGACATATATATATTTGGGGGGGAAGAAAGGAGACTTTCTTCAGGAGAAAAGGCTAATAAATGGCTTTCTGTCCAGGGCAAAAAACTGGGAAGTGTCAAACCAAATCAATGCGGATTGACCCTCTCTGAAAAGAGATGTGGGTCAACCCTCTGTTCTTCCCGCCTTGTGCCAAAACAGGCCAGGTTAAGAATCATGGTGGGGTGGAGGAATCAAGAGTCTGAATGCTAGATTTTAGCCCGCAGAACATTCTGAAGCATAATGTCAAAGACATCAGTAGCCGTGAGGTCCTTGGTGCTCTCTGAGCTCGGTGATTTTCTTGCAGACGTTTCATGACCCAGCTAGAGAACATCATCAGTGCTAGAAGGGAGTAGGGTTTGTGGGGTGAGGAAAAGGAGGAGGATTGTGGGGTCCTTGGTGCTCTCTATGCTTGGTGGTTTTCTTGCAAGCATTTCATGACCCAACTAGGGAACATCATCAGTGCTAGAAGGGAGTGGGCTTTGCTCTCTCAGTGCTGATGATGGGCCATGAAACCTGTGCAAGAGAACGACCAAGCTTGGAGAGCATCAAAGACCCCACAGCTCAACTCTGAACTTCAGCTTCTCTTCTCCTGGTACATCAGTAGCTATGATGGCCAAAGATCCCACCGGCATGTCTTTTCATGAGCCAGAAAATGAGATTCTCAGATCCTTGAACTGCTGAGATCTAAAAGAACCTGGCTACTTCCAAGGAGATGGTCTCAAAGAATGACGGCACCTCTCCAATGACTGGATCAGTCTGGAGGAGGTCACTGTTGGATTGAGTTCAAGGCCCAGAGGTTTTCATATCCTGGAGTGCAGATTATTCAATTGAAGATCATTCCTGCACTGGACCCAGGGTGACCTGGCTGTAAGGTGGCTTAATAAAATCCTGCCTAGCTTGAAATGTACTGGCAATGGCTTCCAAGTTGCCAACTAAGGGCAATGTCCTCCCACTTACAATTTCCATGCCAGTTTATGTGCATGCATCCAGACCTACAGATGCTGTAAAAGTATACGTATACAAAATTAAGTATATATACACAAAATTAAAGGATCAGTGTGCTCATATGTGTAAGCGCAATAGGTAGAGTTAAAGTTTTAGAAAATCAGATAGCAAAAATTCAAGCTCTAAGTTTAAAAAAAAACAACTTTCTGTGTTCTTCAGAAGGCAAAGTTGCTTTGTAAGGAAGAACAAGGAAGACTCTTTAGCCCTTTTGAACTTGTACCTGGGGCAGCAAACAAAAAATTGTTGGCTGTTGTGTCGGAATGAAGCGTGTGTCCCCAGGTGCACAATCAAGAAACTCACAAGGGAGCCCCTCATTTGCAGATTTCAAAATGTAGAGCAGGCAATTGAAACCTGAGAATGCTTTATAAAGCATATCTCCGAAATTGCTCTTCTATGCCTTTTGACAAACAGTTTTTAAAAACATTCCCCTTTGTGGTCAAGAGAAGGAATCGTGTTCATCGCTGTTTGGATAACAAATGGCAGAGCTTGGTTTGGGACTACTGACCGTTCTCCTACGGAGATAACCCAGCTCCAGTTCCAGAAGAGCCCGGGGCAAACCGCGAACATCAGGGAGTAACCAAAACCATAGATGTCCCGGTCGCTGCTGGGAATTTGGCTGGATAAATTGAAACCTCCTGCTCTCAGCTCAACTAAATGGCTTCAGGTTTTGTGCCATCTTTCAAAAATGTCTTCTCCTTTGAGACAGATCAATGTCTCCACGTCTGAGGTCCAAAAGAACATAGTTGGAAGGGACCTTGGAGGTCTTCTAGTTCAACCCCCTGCTCAAGCAGGAGACTCTATACCATTCCGGACAAATGGTTGTCCAGTCTCTTCTTGAAAACTTCCAGTGATGGACCACTCCACAACTTCTGAAGGCAAGTGTGATTACCTTGAGAATAGGTTGACCTCCTTTTCTTTGTGGCAGCCCCTGAAATATTGTAAAACACTATCTACCCAGTCCTTCTTTTCATTAAACTAGTCCAAAAAAAGGGAATCCAAAGAGCCATATTGAGGGACACCACCACAGAATGAAACTCCTGTCTCCTTTTTGTTGTTGTTGTTGACACTGGAGGTTGGTCACCATTTTGATTTTATTTGGCCCCCTTACAGACCTCTCTGTGGGGTTCTGTTGTGAACTGACATGCCACCCCTGAATAAGTAGGTCTTCTTGACCCAGATTTGGAAAGCCTCAAAACTAGTTTGACAGGCCATTTCTTTAACATATAATTTTCCGGATAATTCTCAGGCAGATCTATAACCAGCCAACAACAATGTCATTTGTGTGCCAGTTCCCTGCTCCTTTTTGCAAGGCAATTTGCCAGAGAGAAACTCAAGGGTACCTCCAACAATTTGTTTTTCTTTCCCCCCAGTTTTATTCTGTTGAATTCCCACCCCCAACACCCTTCCCCCATTTCTAGGTTGAGAATTCTTCAGGCTTGCTTTTCTTCCAGTCCTCATCCCATCTGAAGTAAGAGAATAGCTTCCAAATTTTCTTTCAACGAACTTCGGAGAACATAATGGCTGGAATGTGACCTGCTTGCATCTATAAAGTTCATGAGCCATGGTGGCGTAGTGGTTAGAATGCAGTATTGCAGGCTAACTCTGCCAACTGGCAGGAGTTCGATCCTGACCGACTCAAGGTTGACTCAGCCTTCCATCCTTCCAAGGTCAGTAAAATGAGGACCCAGATGGTTGGGGGCAAAAGGCTGGCTCTGTAAGCCACTTAGAGAGGTCTCAGTGTGGCCATTCTGGTCTGGAATTTCAGGATTGCCATTGCTGCCCCACACCACAATGTGCCTTTCGACTACAGAAACTCTTTGTTTAGGGCATGCTCTTTTAATGCTGGCATCATCCCATCCTGGACCATTAAACCAAATGTTTATGATGATTTATGAGCTGTCGATGGCAAGGCTGGTATTATGACAGTTGGCCCAAGATTACTTTGCAGGTTGGAGTGAAATGAAGGATCTGGGTTGCATTTCTGGAGCGGGGCAGTGGAGTGACGCAGAAGGGGCAAATGACTGGTTTCATTGCTACTTAACCAACCGCTCAGATACAAAGAGCAAGGGAAGCCAACGTGTGAAGGATCGGAGAGCCATCCCAGTCTAGTTAAAAGAACAGGACTCTGGCATTTGAAATCTTCAACTAGAAACCAAGAGAAAGTAGTTTTAATTCCAAGACACCCAAATATATCAAATTACATTGGGGGAATCTCCATCTAACATCAGATTTGGAAGGTTCTCTCTCTCTCTCTCTCTTGAGCAGAGTTCACCTTTTGCAGAGTTTCACCTTTGTTACTATCTCCAGGACAAGATTTAGATTTCCTTTGTTGGGTTATGTAGTAGGTTCACATCAACAAGGTAGTTATGAAGCTATACATCTAGCAGAAAAGGGCTGAGAGCCAAGAAGAGAGGCACAAAGGGTTCTCCTTTGAGAATGAAATCTCAAGGTTAGTTCTTGAAATTCTCTTGCAAATAACAATTTCCATTCAAAATCTGCATTCTGGTATGAAGCTCATCTCAACAGCCCACATGGACTATTGGCCAAATTACCATAACTCAGCTGAGACAAAGCCCACAATTGGCTTTCATGGGAGGTCCATGACTTACCCCACTTCCTTGTCTTTGCTCTTTTTGCCAGTTCACGTTCATAGTTAGCTGGCATTTTGCCATCCAGGATGAAACAATTATTTGGGCTCTGCAAATCTTCAAAGAGGCATTTTTGTATGGGTGAAGCTTTGAATGAAAGGTCTTTTTCTAATGGCACCTGAGATCAAAGTAGGTCGTTCCTTCTAAATTCCAGACTGGAATGGCCACACTGCTTCAAACTGTGCATTAAAAGAGACTTCTAGTCATGCAAAAATATGTTTCTGGATGAAACTCAGCAAACATTGGCCAGTTTCATGCATCTATGTCAGACACTCAGCTGGAACAACTCAACTCTTGTAAAGAAGGCACTCTCTTGAATTAGATTTCTACAGTGATCCAGATCAAGATTATGACCAGGGGCCACTCTTTATGAGCCTAACAATGTTCTTCTTGTAATCCCAAAAACCACAGTTAAGCAAAACTCAGGCTACTCGGTTCGAAGATGTGCTATTACAATTTGGTTAGCAAAATAAGACGCAAGGAAATATTTGTAAGCAGAACACTTTAGAAGAATGAAATGGCAGGTCACCGTTTGAAATGTCCTTATAAATCTAAAAATTTATGTTGGGTCACAACAGTCTTTGCAATCTCTCTGAACTTTTCTTTCCCTTCAAAGGAGGCTTCTGTTTTTCCACCTTATTCCCAGGGTGCCTGAGAAAACTGAAAAAAATGTCTGTGGGAAAATTTTCTTCCTGGTGGGAACGCCAAGCTTCACGTCTCCCCACGACATGTCTTCTGCTCTGGGCCAAACTTCAGGTGAAGGGCAAAATCTGAGATCTTGTCTCTCTCTTTTATTTTTATTTCGTGACATTTAGGATCTTCCTCGTTGACGAACGTGGAGCCTGGCATTGTCTGAGTTCATTTCTAGGGACAGAGTAGCTTAATTTCTTTGCTTTTAAAATGGTATTTTGCTCAAACTAAGCAAGAATGACAATAGGGAGTGAACATTCTGGGAAAAACAGAGACACGTTCTTCCTGCAGATGTTTCATCACCCATAATAAGAGCCCAGCAGAAAGGGTGGTCTTGGCTTTAAGTGCCAAGATGGAATTTGAGAAAATCTGGGTTCCATTGCTCATTAGACTGTAAACTGCATGTATGACCTTCAGTGAAATTAATTAACCTTTCCTCTTCCTCCCTTCTTTGGTGTATAAGAATGATTCAGTGATGACTCCATTCTCCAAAGAAAGCTGCAGAGAAGAAGAATGGAGGGGGAAGAAGAAATATTTAAATATAAAGTTTGGCTTCTTCCCTCGAAGGAAAAATGTTCTTCCATTGTTTGTGTCATAATCACAATCATCAGAACATGATATTTTACAAAAGGAGTTTGGAGGCAACTGAAAGACATTTCTTATGGTGTAAGCTTGCTGTGCTTGAAGTTCATTTGATCATTTGACGTAATCTAACGGTTACACAGAGCACAAGTTTGAATGATTTTACACACTCAAATGTATCCCACTGTAATAAACGAAGGTCTTTATTTGGTATCCAAAGCCGAAGGAAAACCCAACTGCATTTTCAGAAAATTCCAACCATACCTCTTAATGGTTGCTGGAAGTTTCCCTTTCTGTAATCTTCACGGACCCAGAATACGACTTGTGTTTTTGTTGCAACAATAACAAAAAAAACATGGTTAATCCTCTCCAAAACCTTAGGCAATGAAATTATTGAGAGCTACGTAAGGATTCCTCCCCTCCCCAATAAAGAATGAAAATAACAGTTGTGCTCTTGAAGGAAACTAACATTTAAAAGCACAAATATATATACGCACACATATTTAAAAAATGTTGCACAACAGTTCTTTGAGTTGAGTACCTCAATTGCCAAATTCAACAAATCTGTCCATCTAGTTTAGACATTCAAACCTCCCCCCTGCACCCAACCCCATTTCTTCCAAGCACTGACCTTTCTACATCTGTTCCATCTTAGATTAATAATTTGCACTTAATTGCCAAATCCATAGCATAATAATGAAACTTAATTAGCTGCTTTACACTACTGGGGTAGTTCAGTGATGTCAAAGCCGTCTTATCAGAGCTAAATTGGCATGCCTGGTTTGAGGTGTTTATCTCAAGAACTGATCAGCTGCCACATTTTGGCCTAAGTCAAGGTCCAGGGATTAGCAATTGTGACTGAGGTTTTGACACAGCAGCATGGATGAATTGGTTCCATCTGTGTATGCGCTGGTGATCCCCTCGGTTCTATAAATAGTTAATTTGTACCATTTGTGGAGACCTTGCAAGTATATAGAAATCGAACTATAATTCTCGGGGCAAGGTTATTCCCCTTGTTACCAATTGCTAGAAGAGGAAAAAGAAGACTCTCGACTCTCGATCTTTGAGATGGCTTCATTTCCTTGTTTGAACAGTTGTGAGGTTCGCCTTTCCGAGAATTTATGAAGAAAGAGGATGTGGGCAGAATTTCTTGACACAATTAAAATGGTTGTATTTGATCTCTGCTTTATCTGTGATCTCGGATTTACACTTTTGCTTAAGGGTGACAGTTTTATTGGATTAGGCTAAGATCAGGCTAAATCCAAAAATTTAGCAACTCTCCAATGCTAGCTGGCCTTCTAAAAATTTCTTAGAGGTAAATGAGGCAGCCAGTAAATGATAAAGATATTAAAAGAAATATTTCCAATTCATGGTTAAAGAGACTTTTCAATTTTATGGTTATTTTAGAAAGGACTTAAAGTCTGGAAGAATTAACCCATCGCACAGAAGGGTTCAGGATTAAAATGGGAGGCAGTGAACCATGCACTGGCCAGGTATGTTTATTTTATTTTATTTCATTTCATTTCATTTATATATCACATTTAGAAACTGCCAATCTCCCTCACATACGTTCAGCTACATAATGCATTGAAGTTTTAGCCACGCCGATTTCCTTTCAATTCATGTAAGTGTAGAATTGCAGGATTCTAACTGTTTCAGTGATGCTTTCTTTTTAAGAGAAAGCATCTTGGTCATATATAATTCAACAAATAAGCAAATAAGCCCTAACCATCTTTACATAGCTGCTCTTAATGAGACGGCGTTAAGCTCTTTGAAAACTGCCGGCCTTTTCCTTTGCATGGCTGCTTCTATATTCTCTGAGCAGTCCTGTTTCGGCCCATACATTTTTGTGGCTCTTTGTGTAATCCAAGTGAATCGAGGCATAAAGTATATTTTAAGGATTGTAAATAACCTGTGTAGAACCAGCGGGCGAAGAACTCAAAACTGGGCCGATGCGACAAAATTGTTTTTCCATTTTGTTCTGCAAGCTTGACATACCATAAAGCAACACAGAATTGCTTCTGAATGGTTCGTTTGTCTCTTCTTACACCCCAGACCTGTCCGGAGGTCTAAATCAGATATTTCAGGAAAGTACTAAATCAGATATGCTGAAGTGCCGTGACTTTTGATCTCTCCCCTCCCTGGCTTCCCTCCGAGGCTGAGCCTGTGACTTTTCTACATTTTTCTTCGTACTTTACGCAGCTCTGTGGTTACATTTTGAGTCACATTTTTTTTTTCTCCCCGAGAAAGGAACAGATAAGGTGGTCCTTTTTCATCCAATTCCGCGTCTAGCAACATCGACGGGGCAAATTAATTCAAAAGCCAGATGTGAGAAATGCAGATGTCAGGGTGTCAGCTGAAATATGAGCACCCAGTTTGCAAATAAATGCCCTTTGCTTTTGTCCTAAGTCGGAAAGAGATGGTTCATGCCCCCCCCCCACCTTCGAATGCCAAACATTTTCAAACAGCAACACAGTAAGTAACTAGAGGCTTATTTTGGCCAATACACAGAAAACAAGGCAAGTAGGGGATACAGTGGTGTAAGATTTGACTGATTTCCTTAAGTTACTATATCTGCTTTTATTTCTTCTTACTGCCACTGGGGAGAGCAAACGGGAAGACTTAGTTAGAACTGTGAGACTTTTTTTAAAAAAAAAAAGGGGGGGGGGTAAGCGTTATTTATTTATTATAACCATTTATATGAACCAAATCTGCTATCTCAATGAACTTGAAAAAGCTTGCACTTCTGCAACACCAAGTGCAATTCGCTGCATAATAACTCTAATGAAATCCATATATTCCTCCACTTCAGTAAATGATTAATTTAGAAGCATTCAAAAGCATCTCGGTTACGCGAGATCTTCAAAAGCTCGTAAGTGAGCATTGAGTTAACACGTTCATGTAATCGAAAAGGATAACTATGAACGTTCCTTAATTCTTAAAATGCAATTTTCATGAAGTGCAAATTCAATTAAATAAACTTTCAGGAGTCCCCCCCCGCCACCATTCCTACCTACTTCTTTATCTTGGTCTCACTTAAATTTTGCAGGAATGCCTTGCAAAGGCCAAATGAGGAAATTAGCCTGAACAAGTCATGCTGCTCTTAAAATTGGGGCCAACGTTAACTTATTTCCACATAATCTCAAACAACTATTTGCTTTACTTTCTCCATTAAGCCAGGAAAACTTGCAGCTGAATGGATGGCCCTGTGCCTGAATGGAAAGGAACTGAGGGAAATATGAATAAGGTGAAAAATGTACTTTATTGAGAGCACCTGTCCGAACTCTGCGTAGGGTATTAAACTAAACATTCCTAGGTTTAAGAGTGTGGATGCAAACATTCAGAGATTTTCCTTTCTGAGGAAACTTCAGATATGGAGCTTCAAATACAAAGTCTGCAGAGCTTCTCTGTCCCTCCAGGTCATGGTTGTCCCAAAGGTGCTTTTCCAAGAGGCAACTGGACTTCCTTGGGTTTTTTTTTTCCCTTCGAAAACATTTCACCTCTCATCCAAGAAGCTTCTTCCATTCTGACACTGAAGACACTGAAATCAGAACTGAAGAAGCTTCTGAGATGAGAAGTGACATGTCTTTGAGGAAAAGCAAAGCCCAATTGCCTTTTGAAAACGCTTCCTTGGGAGTTCCAATGCATTTTGAAGTTGACAGCAGCTACAAAATCCTAGACAGGTCCTTAGGAGAAATGAAATCATGATTCACAGTGTCTATGAACCATCGGATGGCTTCCAGAATGACTACAATTGAAAGCATCTATTGCAGATTTATTGGAGAGAGTTCAAATCTGTATTTATCCTTGAGAAGATGGGCTTGGGAAGGAGACTAGGGGCACTTGGGCAAATTATGGATGGAAAGGAAGTTGCCTGCAGAAGTTGTAGGTGCTCCATCACTAGAGGTTTTTAAGAAGAGATTAGACAACCATTTGTCCCAAATAGTATATGCAGAATCTCCTACTTAAGCAAGAGTTTGAACTAGAAGACCCCAAGGTCCCTTTCCAACTCTGTTATTCTATAGTTTGTAAATTTCTCAGAGAGAAATGAAATATACAGATTGATTCATACTAAACTTCATGCTCCACAACAGTGCTTTTTCTCTAGAGGTCTTCAGAGAAGAACTGGATGGCCAACCGTCCAAGAGGATCCCACACTGAGCAGAGACTAAAGAGAACAGACCTCTGAAGGTTTTACTATGTCTTAAAAAGCTAGTTTCCGAAGACACATCCAGACCAAATCCAAATCCTTTCTCAGGGTCCCGAGCACTGAAGCGCAGATGACCAGTTCCGTTCAGATCCAATTATGGTTCCTTCGAGTTGCTTTCTCACTGATGCTTGTAGGATTCACCTAACGTTAGGATTCGGTAACATCTGGAGATGGGATGGGGTTTATAATCGCCAGCAATTGAACAAGGGTGCACAGTGGGACGGTTGGGAAATGTATAGTTTTACTTCTAGTTTTGACAGGACCTCAAAGCGAGCAATGGGGCAAGAGCAGGTAAGAGAGAGGAGCAGAGGCTAATCTGAAGGCTGGGGAAGGGGGCTTGGGGGTGGGCAGCAGAGATAAAGCAGCTGTCGCAAAGGTTGAACCGCTGCCCCGGGTGTTAAGCTGCTCAGGAGAAATCCTTCACACCGAGGTGTCAACCACTCCAAATACATCCATTAATTGAAAGGCACTTCAAGCTGAGTTTTGCAAAAGAGAGATCAGCTGGGGACTAGGGAGAAACCACCCACAATAATAATATTGAAAGAAATATCAGAACCCAATTGTGGAGGAGGACAGAGGGGTTGTGTGTCCTTTTTAATGTGCTTTTCTTTTTCCTTGCCTCATTCTCTAAAAAGGCGTGGAGGGGTTTGCAAAGCAAATGTTAAGAGTAACGCCGCGGCCACAAGAAGCTCGGCAGTTGGTTCCACGCAATGGTTAATTTGAGGTCTTTCTTGGGAAGGCCAAAAGTAGAGAAGGAAGACAAGAATTTGACACCTTCCATTTAAAGGGTTGTTGTCTTTACATGTGGAGGAACAAGGTGGCCATCTTGGCTAAATCCACGGGCAGATTCACGTCGCTATCTCTGTGATTTATGAAGGCATCTCATCTACTTCAATAATCACCTACTTCAATAACCTTTGAGAGCTTTATCAGAGGGCAGTCAGTTGTCTTCATTGGTCAAGTGATTTCCCTCCCCACACTTTATAACAGAAGCTAAATCCATGTGGAGAGAAAGAAGTTTTCCTTTCTGACTCTGTCTTCCAATCACTGGTTCCAATTCACCAGAGCAAACCATGTTCCACCAGCTGACAGGAAAAACACACACACAGACACATATCATGCATTTGCTTCTTGCTTTTTTCTGGGTTTTTTTTTTTCTTAACCTTTCCTTTAGTCTTGTTTATGAAGAAGATTCATTGTTGGGAATTCTCCTTTTGTTTTTGTTATTTTCTTTTAAATTAACCAAATAAAGAGCTCACTCCTCTGTACACAAAAATCACACTCTTAAAAATACTCTTAAACAATGTTGAAAAATATTATTGCATGTCCACCTTCTGCTGTAGCTAGAGAAAAACTATTATGTTTTGATGATTCATGTGTGCTTAGCGTCAACATGATGTGGTAGACAGCAGTTTTGCTGGAATTCAGGATTGTCTCGTACGGACAAAAAGCTTTTGATTTCGTGCCAGAATTGATAAACATGTCTCATTTGCCTTCTCTTATCTGTTTGCTTTTTAGTAGCGTCCTCTCTCATATTCTTCCAGTCATTTTCAAGAGAGCTTATCAGTTCAGAACACCTATATCCGTCCCAAAAATTATACATTTATGGTAGGGCAACCTTTTCTCACCCAAATGCCTCCTTTTCATCTTAGATGGTTATCAAAACAAAACTTAGTTGTGAAGATGGGACAGCTGAAGCTCAGCTGGAAGTTGGATGACGGTTGTTGTTCTTAGATGGTGGTCTTGTAGGAGAAACATCTAACTATGGTAACAGGGCAAATGTTGTTCAGTAGGACAGTGTGTTATTTGTTAACCCAGAAGATCTTGAGGAAGTGTCTCTTGGCTTCATCAGGTCTACAAAGCATTAAGTAGCAAGTAGCAAGATCTTGAGGGAATAACAACCTTAAACAGCAACTTCTGGACTAGAATAAAATTAACAAAATACGGGATCTGACTTGGTGAGGGCAGTTTTTTCATAGTTATTATGGTCAAACAAGGAAACTCTTATGATATAGATCGTCCTGAAATAGGCTTTCAGTAATGGATTTCCCCATTTAAAGTGCCTTCTCCTTGGATGTATTGAAGTCCAAGCTAGAAATAATATTAATAAGAGATATGTCCCATGATCTCCATAGATTCTAGCTATCTATGGTTGACTGTATCTGCAAGGACAGATTGTTTGATGATACTCAGAAGATCAGTCAATCAAAAGACTAGTAGATTGTCAAGAGGTCCATCATTGACCTCCATCACCCTCTTGCACATGTCAGAGAGAGAAAGTGAACACAGGTATGTGAGTTTTCAGGTAACCTCCCGCAGTCTTCAATATATGGCTCATAATATTGGTCTACCTCCCTCCCAGGTTTAGGTCCTCTGGTAGAAGTTCTTCAGGATCTCTGGTGTAGGCCTTCCCAAGTTTGCTGAAACTGGAGAGTTGAACCTTTGACTTCCTGCATGTAAAACATGAGCCCTATCAATGAGCTACCTCTAATTACGGCACCCTATCCATGTAATTCTCTTCAATTACCTGCCAGGACTTGGCATTTCTTAACAGAAGCTGTTTTTTCTGTAACACAAGTTGGTAACTGCTGTGTTGGAGAATTGCAAGCTAACTCAATAATGGCTCGTTTGTGGGAGTTGTTGAGATGGGAGCCAATATCACATTCCACGAGTCTACAGCTTTAAAGAGAAAAAAAATAAAAATAAAAACCAAGGAGTTAAGATGAAGTGCAGATTTCTTCCTGATGAAATCCAGAAGCATGGTTGCAAACCTCCCTCAAAACGATCCACTGTGCCCTGTTGCTACTAAACTGTCACTTTTTATTTCCACTGAGTTCATTTTTTAGCCACTTTAGCGTTCACGATTCCCCCTCATGCCTCAAGGGTAACCTGGGAATTTTAGAGTTGAGATATGTTCATGGAACCTGTCTGTTTCCTGAGACTGGAGACCTGTTGCTTCTAGAACAGCTGGTCTTCAACTCTGAACCAAAGTCTTCCTCAGCTCAGTCTTCCAGCATTTATGGTTGAGATTCTCCTGCCTTTAAAGTCTATGGTTGTTGCCAACCATGGTGTGTTGCCACAAGTGGCCCTCACCTGTCCTCTCTCCAGTTCTCCTGCTTAGACTGTTTTGTGCTCCTTTCACACAACATGCTTAACCAGATTATGAAAGTTTTGATCATTGGGTTCTTAAAGCATGCCAAATTTGATTTATTTTATCCTCATTCATTTCTGTGTGCTTATAAATCTGTTGTCGGTGTCTGTTGTGCAAATCCAGCCCATTTGGTGGATTTATGGTGCATGTTGTTGGATTTAGAAAGGAGATGTCCTTTGGTCACAACATACAGTGCTTAACCCAAAGACTAATCACTGGATTTGTGTCCCATTTGCTTCTACAAGATCAGCTGGGGTAATCTTGAGGAAGGGAGGGAGAAATCCACATCGTTATAGCCTGCTGCCACGTATTTCAAATGATCTGGGAGCCCATTGATTGAACTTAATGTCCACAGTAGAAATACAGACATTTTTATGTGCATATCAAATGCAGAACTCTTTCCAAATATCCTTTTCATTGCCCTGGATTGCATCTTCAGAAATCTTTGAGGCTTTCCTCAACTGCCAAGGGCTCGGGTCCAAAGAAGAATCCCCTTCCTGGTCTTCTTTCCCTCAAGATCTTCTGTCAACAGCTCCTCTTTGGCCTATCAATCTCCCCCATTAATAGACTGAAGCCCCGTACCCCTGGCTTCATCAGAGATGAGCCCAACCTTTTTCTTCAGCCCCTGCCTGACGAGAGCATCACGTGGCTTTTAAAGAAGGTCAATTTGTCGGGAAGAGGGTCTAGTAAGCCATTTGGAATGTAAGCCAAAACGAAACAATTGTTCCTGGCAAAGACTAACTCCCCACTGCTTCTCCTTAAGTCAATCCACTC
>JANHFL010001995.1:441545-454829 GCA_032468155.1 Oxyrhabdium leporinum | reverse complement strand
TTTCTTTCTTTCTTTCTTTCTCTCTCTCTCTCTCTTTCTTTCTTTCTTTCTTTCTATTTCATGTTTATAGACCGCCTCTCTCCCTCAAAATGCTTACAAAACAAAGTATACATAAGTATACATTCATACATACATATGCATTAAATTACTCTCTCTAAGGCAAAGCTGTGTTATCTAGGGCATGGAAAAGGAAAAGGAATAAGAAGTACTAAGCCATAGAAATTACAGAAGTAGTCCTCAACTTATGACCATTCTTTGAATGATGGTTCAAACTTATGACAGCCTCAGAAAAAGTCTTTATGACCTTTATGTTTGCACTGAAGATCATTGTACCCATCCTCATGATCATAGGATTGCAATACAGATGCTTGGCAACTGTCCTGCCTTTACAACCAATTGCAGCATCCTACAATGATGTGATCGCAACTTGCAGCCTTTTAATCTCCTTTGGCACAACTGAATTCATTTATCAATCACGTAATTCACTTAACAACCCATGATTCACTTTACGACTGCTGTATATATTCTCATAAAATTGTATCCCATCTCATGGGGGAGTCCACTTATGTCTGCACAACTTAAGATCAAAATTCCAGTCTCAGTTGTGGTTGATAAATCAAGGACTACCTTTAATAGCATCCTGAAGTCCCTGAAATCTTCAAGTCGAACCCCCTGTCTAAGGTAAGAATCCTCAGACCATCAACTGTCTAACCTTTGCTTGAAACTCTCCAGCCATGGAGCCTCCAGACTTCTAAGAGGAAGGCTGCTCCACCGCTTAAAATTTTAATTAAATTCCTGAAATAAGAAGATAGAAAGGAAATCTCACTGAATCTAGTTTATGCCATTTGCTTTCCCTCTCCATAGTCTTTCTCTTGCAAGCACTGTTGCCTCTACCATGTTGTCTACATCAGGTTTCACCTTACATTCTGTTCTTTAAGACAGCACAACATGATTTCTTCAGTTGTAAGTGGAACCCCACTTTCCTGTTCTTGCCTTACGGGTGGTTTACGGCACTGAAATCAAATCAGTTCTTGAACCAATTCAGTGATTAGAAGGCCAATTTAGCAAGGCATTGTGGGTGGCAGGTAGCAATGCAGGAATGAGTCACGTTTGACTTCATTCATATTTCCTCTGTTCCCAAGCATCGTGTGTTTTTTCCTTCGTTGCTGAATCCACGTAGGATTTTGAAAGATGTCAACACCAAACTTTGTACCTCTTCCCATGATCATTTATGCACATACGGTATGTCAGCCATCCCAACTTGGTCAGTTAGAAAAGAAAGACTCTCGGATCCCTCATTAACAAAAGTACACTTTACTAAAGCTAAACTGGTTTAACAAAGCAAAGCCGGATCTGGGGTTTTTGTGCCCAAAGTATTTGGTTAACCTTTCCCTTCTTCCCTCCTTCCCCCTTGGTTAACTGAAACTGTCTGATTACATTTAAACAAATTATTTTGGTAACAGTCCCTGTCTTGGCCAGCTGGATGGTGTTGCATTCCATGGTATGAACTTGGAATGGCCAGCGGCTCTCATGGGACGGCACAATGAATAGTTTCGATTCCCTTCATGCTACCCCTCCCTATCCCACCCCACAGTTCCACCCACCCCCTGCCCGTTGCTTATGGCAGACTGACAGCAGGTGAAGCATGGCTGGCATAGCGGGGTGGCACTTCTGACATATATGTTCCTTCCCTTAGCAATAGCACTGACTTATATATCGCTTTACACTGGTATAGCCTTAGGTTTTTCCCCCAACATATTCTGCACCATCTATTTGGATGCACATTTTTCAGCAAAATAGCTTTTTATCTCTTGCCTTTTCTCATTTCAAACAGTGCCACAAAATGAGAATATCAGGGCAGAAATGTGTTGGGCGTACAGGTGGGCAGAAAAAGAGATTCCCTTGTCATTTCCCCAGGCAATCTCAGATTCCATTCTTGCATTAATTGTCCTAAACTCAGCAAAAAGTTCACTTCCTCCCCCAAATATCTTGCTGTATTAAGAGGCTATAATGCCTACCTACCTCACAGCTGTCTTTGGTAGATTATTATAGTGTGTGAAATGCTATTGAGATATGAAAGAATGTGAAAGATGATGCCTTGGGCAGAATAGATTGAAGCAAAAAAAAAAAAGAGTACCTAGTTGAATTTAATTGCTTGCCTCTTTGGGCTGATCTTCCTACAAGCTACTCTCTGTGCTGTTTCGGTGTTTGTGTGTAAGTGTGCTCTTCACCACCAACCAAATAAGTGGGCTCCTGTGTACTTTAATCACCGAATAACAGCTTCAGCAATTCAGCAACGGCTTCAGAAGATTAGCAAGGCTCCCAGTTCAACCAATGAGCATCTTCCTGGCTCTTAACTAATTCAAGATCCACAATGGAGTCAGCACTTAGGAGAGGGAGAAGTTGAGGTCCTAAGAGAGAAATCCTGGCACGGTCATCTTCAGTCAGCCAGGAAAGCTCTAGGCCTCTTCATGCAAAAGGCAGCATACCCAGCAGATGGTTGCTTTTCCGTCTGCTCTAATCCCACCATATCATCTCCTCCTCCTCCTGGGAAAGAATATGAAAATTGGCTGCTCTTGTCCAAATAAAAGAAGTTTTGCTTTTAGCTTACTCTGTTCTGAAGTTGGATAATCTTTTGTCTTTGAGACACATCAGTGAATGAGTGTCACTACATTCTTTGCTTTACAGCTGAACCAAAAGGATTCAATCTACCCCACTAAGATCTGGTCAATTCTGAATAGGATAAGGATTCAACATGGCAGGTGTACTAGTCTCCTCCATAAATGGGGAAGGGTCTTTTCTTTGGAATATAGCTCCAAAACAGACAATGTATTGTGGAACTCCATCATGTCTTTATAATTAGTCTACCTTGCAATCTGTAAATAGACTGAACAGTTTCATATTTGCTCATTGAGAATGTGATTGTGATGTGCTTTTTAACATTTTTTTCCACACGCTAAATAAATAAACATCAGTGAATGATCAGGGAACATGTTTGTAGATGAGCAATTATGCATTGGAATCCTTTGTGTTGTCCCACCATGCTTAACTCCCATTTGCAAAGGCCATTAATCCTGAGAAGTGGTTTCTGCAGGGGGTGTTCAAAAAAGTCAAGGGACAATCCAGGACAGTAGGATTAAAGCTGTTTAACCTCACTGTTGTAGGTGCTGTCTGGACATTTTTGACCAAACCCTACAGACTCTCTGATCCTAGCTGTCATCTCACATCTGCACACTACTCCCTCTTCCTTGTCAACCTTCACTTGTATAGTTGTGTGTCTGAAGACATGCTGAAATGCAATGTAATCACCCAACTACTATATTCTACCAGGTCATTTGTAGTAGGAAATTCTTATGCTCAAAGGCTAAGTTTGCAATGTGTCCGAACACCATTGTTCCTTTTCCATTTCTTTGAGACAATTAAGTAGTGAGAGAATGTGGTCTTATGATGAAGGTGTTGGACTAAGAAGGGGATAACCCAAGTTGAAGGCTGCTTTCCATCAAATTCACTTTGGCCCAATCAAACCTCTTCCTCCCCATGTTGATTTGAGGTACTATATATAAATCTCATACATTGATCAATATATTTGTTATGAAATGTTTAGTGCTGCTCTATTTCAAACACCAGTAAAAGTATCACAGGTTTATAGGATATCTTTACTGCAGACATTCTAGCCACCTGTCAGTGAACTTGACTCCTCCTTCTCCTCCTCCTCCTTCTAGTACAGGGTTGAAGGAACACCATTTTTTGGGATCAAAGACAGCAATCAGGTCCACCTTCATGTCCATGTCAATTGTGTCCTGCTACTTTTTGCTTGATCCCAGTTTTGCATGTATTAAACTTGAGAGCCCTATTTCATAAGAATTAAATCTGGGCAGCCTTGGGCCATTTTTCAAGTGTGCCCTGAAATCCTGATTTGATGATCCAATTTGTTTGTGAAAATGACAAGGGAAGCCTATCCCATATGGGGGTGAGCTAGCGAGCAAATTCCAACTGTTTTCCAATCAACCAGAAAGACACTTTGCATTCTTTTAACTCGTTTACTGACAGTCAGCCGTGCAGCACACTGGTGATTAGGAGAGGAAACCAAATGGGAAGCAAGTGTGAGAAGATCTGGTGGGTGTTACAATCTTGACATATGTTGACATCTGACACATTTACAAGACCGGCTCAGCATATGCTGAGTCAATATTGATTGTTGGAGTGTTGGAAAACTCATGTTGATTTCAACCTGGTTATAATCTGAACAATATGGCAATGGATCAGGAAGAGAAAGGAACAAGAAGGAAAACATTTTTGTAAAGAGAGAGAATGAGAAAGAGAAGGAGGAGGAGGAGGAGGAGGAGGAAGAGGAGGAGGAGGAGGAGGAGGAGGAGGAGGTGGTTGCAGAATCCCATATTCACTGAAAGCCTGAAACTTCATTTGAATAAGTAAGTAGAGAGAAAGCTAGCTTCAGCTGTTTCCCGTAATATCCCACCTTTCTGCCTATGTGAAATTTCTTCCTTCACTATTTATTTATTTAATTGATTTTTTTTTAATTGCGCTTATACAACACTACCCACCTTACTTAAGTGACTCTGGGCAGTTTACAGCAACAGAATAAAACCATTTACTGTAAATACATGAAGAAAAGCAGAGATTGGAAAAAACAACATTATAAACAGGCTAAAATAAAAATATCAACCAAGTTAAAAATCCAAAAGGTGAGGAGGCTAACAAGGCAGCAGGAGTGTTCTTAGGCCACCAGCCATCCCCACGACCATAGAACGCATCATGCTTCTAGACCCCAAGGCTGATTGGCAAAGCCAGGGCTTTACATACTTCTAGAAAATCGGAAGAATGGGGACTTGCCTTACCTAGGGGGAAAGATATAGGAACACTTTACTTTGTGAGCCCTGGGTTGTTTACTCTCTAAGGTTGTCCAGTCCAAATATAAGCACACACACAGCCCAGTCCAGTTTCTATGAGAATCTGTAGGAAGTGAGTCAGAATTTTTCACAAAAGGGCCCTCAGACTAATATCAAGAGAGGCCATTCATATTAAAAATCATTAGTAAAAAAAAGAACAAAACATCTCACTGTTATTAGAACTACTAGCAAGAGCACAAATTCTAAAAATGAGAAGATGAGCAATATATTTCCATATGGTCTACATTTAACAATAACTTTGAATTAATTGAGTATTAATGTTGCAGGGATCCCTTTTCCTTCCTTTCTTTCTCTTTCTTTCTTTATAGATAAAGATATAGTCTTTTATTATGCTTTTATTCTCCCTCAGCAATTGCAGAAATGTATATCAAATATGCATGCAGTCATATGCACATTCTCCAACTTGCATACAAATTCACACAATGAGTACAACTGAAAAAGAACAAAGTCAGCTTAATGGGGCAAAGTGTAACTGGGTTAGCTGCAACCAGGGCATTTTGAATGTAGCTTCCAGCCCCTTCTATACTTCTTTACAATGATTTTGCACTGCCGTCTAATTTCTGACTCCTTGGTTCTCCCTAAAATTGAAGGTGGTTCTTTTCCATGCACAAAATCTCCCCGAATTCTCTTTTGCAAGAGTTATTGAGATGAAAGGAATGGGGTTGCACGTGGTCCTCGAATTACAATCACAAGCAGGACAGGAATTTGTAAGCTAAAATGCTCAGGGACTTTAGATTTTAAGCAGACAGGCACCTGCCACCTAACACCCCAGACTTAACAATTGTTGATGAGAAAGACAAAAAAAGTCTGGATTGTGGCAGTACTTGGAGACAACAGAATAGAAAAGAAAGAACTGGAGAAGATAACAAAATAGAAAGACTTGCAAATAGAAACAGAACAACTGTGACAAAAGAAAGCAAAGGTAGTGCCAATAATCATAGGCACCTTGGATGCAATCCCCAAACACCTGGAACACCACTTAAACACCATCGGCATTGACAAATTCGCCATCAGTCAATTTCAGAAGGCAGCTTTATTGGGAACAGCTTAATTCTGCGATGATACCTCTAACACCATCAAGCATCCACATCTGCCCATCCCAGATCCTTGGGAAGGGTTCGAAAATACCAAATCCAGTCTAAACATCTGGCTGACTGTTCAATGAACCACAATACAACGTGCAGCAATGGATTGTTGACCCTGCTATTCATCGTGATTGTTTTTTTCTTCCTTTCAAAAAACGGATAACGAAAAAAAAATTTTGAAGTCGCACACTCAACTTTTGGGGAGGTTTTTTGTTTTTTGTTTATAACATAATTTCCAAGTTATTTTCCACATTTCCGTGTTTTATTTTCTCACCTTTTCTTATGACAACACTTACGAAGTCTTTATTTGTGCTGGTCTCTGGAGATTTTCACGAAAAGATTGGACAACCATTTATCCGGGATGCTATAAGATCTCCTGACTTGAGCAGGAGGTTAGATTAGAAGACCTCTAAGGTCCCTTCCTGCTCCATGATTCTGTGTAATTCATTGCAGGGGTAATAGTTCAGGGTAGGAATTATTTTACTGGCCAAAGAAGTAGAGATTTCTTATCAACTCTGCATGGATTCAAGACATTGAAATATAAGTATCTGTACTCCGTAAATCAAAGCGCATGTCAATAATGCAGGCTGTCTCATCAATGTAACTGGTAGATTAATCAACACATGCCTTAATTAATTAATCAATGGAAGCTGCTTTTCATCAGTGTGAGCAAATACTAATCAGAGACACTGCCATCTACTTATTGCATTTATTCAGTTTGGAGCCTCTTTGGATTCCAGTGTAGTTCTGTAACTGGGGATTAAAACAAAAAGTACATTTTTCTTCCTAATAAGGACTTTCATCTTTGGCTTACATAATTATAAGTCAGCTAGAACCTCCATTTCAATATATCAGAAAAGGTATCTGCCATGAAGCCATGCTACTTTAATCAAAATTAAATCGATTCAGGCATTGATAAAAAGTCCCCTGACTTTTTTTTCGCTGTAGCTTCTTAGGAAATACAGGTAGTCCTTGATTTATAAAGTGGCTCATTTAGTGACTGTTCAAAGTTACAGACGTACTGCAAACTGACATATGGCCATTTCTCACATGACCATTGCAGCATCCCCATGGGCACAAGATCAAAATTCGGATGCTTGTCAACTGACTCATATTTATGACAGTTGCAATGTCCCAGGGGTCATGTGATCAACTTTGGTGACCTTCTGGAAAGCAACGTCAATGGGGAAAGCCAGATTCACTTAACAGCCATGTTACTAATTTAACAGCAGCACTGATTCACTTAACAACCATTGCAAGAAATGTCTTAAATGGGGTTAAATTCATTGAACAACGTTCTGCTTAGCAATAGAAATTTTGGGCTCAATTGTGGTCATAAATCAAAGACTACCTCTACACTTTCAGGAGGCCATCAAATTCTTGTGAGGCAAAGGAAGCATCTCCGTCTGCCCGTTCCTTCAAAATTTTGTTGTTGGGTTTCAGAATCCAGCAGAGCAGCAACCCAGCAGATTTCCACTATGGATTTACCGGAAGTGATTAAAGAAGAAAGGGGGTTTAAATTTCCCACAATGCACTAACAATAGTAGCATTATGGGAAGTTGAAATGACTACCTGCTAATGCCACTCAGGCCTGGTTGGAGAAAGGAGTGATGCTTAGATTTAGCTCCTTGGTCTTGCAGCAAAGCTGTGTTGAAACATTATAGTGACTGATGATTAAGAATCAAATCAAATCAAATTTATTACAGCCCTAAGGCCAGACAGAAATATTGTACTGAATAAAAGAAGTATTACTTTCTTCTATATATATGTAGATGTGTATATAAGTGAAAAACGATCGGCATAATGGAGTCTAAAAATAATTAAGAACGTGATTACTAAAATAAATCTGAATACAGTTTTCTTATAAGAAGTTCATATCCTGAATAATGGTATGGTGTCTCATACAAATGATAACACAGAACTGGGTGACTTGAGTCCTTCTCTGAAATTTATTTATTTAGGGAATTGAGGGAATTGAGTTGCACATGGTGACTCAAGGCGGCTTACAGAATATAAAGGCGGCTGAATGAATAACAATAGCATTAAATAGAAATCAATGACTAAGACAATTTTGGGTGACATCTTGATAGGTTGATTTGATCAGATGAGTGCTAGTTTCCTACAGATGCTAAACTTACGCCCTCAGATCTCCAAGAAATGCTGTCACGGTTTCACAAATCACCCTAAACCACGATTTGCTTGAACATGTCCTACTGAATAAGCTATGGTTGACTTGGTTCATATGATGTGCTAAGCCAAAAGCAAGCAATTCACATTATCGATAGCATTGTGTGTGAATCATGTCCCGTGATGGAGGAGATGCTCTACATTTTGATGGAAATGTCTGCAAGTGTAAACTGCCTCTCAAATCCTAGGATTGAGATAAAATAACATAATGGCTGTCTTCACCCAGCACTCTGACCATGTTAGTTGCAAGCCTAGTAACTACATTTCCACATCACTCTAACCTTAGTAGGTTCCTTTGTGGCTTAGCATAGTGCGTGGATCATTCTGACCTCAATATCTCCCCCGTCTGAGATCCTCTACACACCTCTCTGAACCGTAGCATGGAAGGATCAAAGGATGATTTGGCCTCACAACAAATCCAGCATACAGATAATCCTCAAGTTGCAACCACAATTGACCCCAAAATTTCTGTTATTAAGCAAGGCAGTTAAGTGAGTTCTGCTCCATTTTATGACTTTTCTTGCCAGGGTTCTTAAGTGAATCACTGCAGTGGTTAAGTTAGTAGCATGGTTGTTAAGTGAATCTGGCTTCCCCATTGACTGTGCTTCTCTGAAGGTCACAAAAGGTGATCACATGACCCTGGGACCCTGCAACGGTCATAAATATGAAGCAGTTACCAAGCATCTGAATTTTGATCACATGACCACGGGGATGCTGCAATTGTCATAAGTCCATGAAAAACAGTCGTAAGTCACTTTTTTTCAGTGCTGTTGTAACTTCAGTGACTGAATGAATGGTTATAAGTCAAGTACTAGAGTGCCCTAAAGCACACTTCAAGTTCCCATGACATCAGCGTACCAAACATTGAACAGAACAAGCAACGGTGCCCAACGGTGCCATTTTGAAATGACTATTAATTGAGGGATATCTGAAAGAGTCTTAGTAGTACTCTTCATCCCCCCCCCTTTTTTTTGCCACCTGATATAAGTAGGAAGATGAAACTAGACTGAAGCCTTGGTAGTGGCAGATGGGCTGTTGGGTCATTTTCTAGTTTCTGAGCCTTGCCCAAGGCAGCTGACCCTTGGCCCAACCACTGTTATCATGTGCTTGGTTCATTTCTGAAGCTCTGCAGTAAAACAGCAACAGCAGCACTGCTATATGACAAAAGGAGAGGATGCTGACAAAACAATAGAAACACATTTGTATCATTTACAGATTTAGGACCGATGGCTGGACTCTTTGAAGGTTAATGAGAGCTGTATCTAGAATGGTTGGCCTCTTTCCAACCTCTTCCCCCCAATGCAAACTTTGTATGGTGCCTAATGAAATCAGCCACTTTGTTTCACTCCTTCCACTTTCTACACGTCCTCCATGGCAAATGTGGACCCAAAGACCTCATCCTGATGTGATTTTTTTTTTTAATCAGCTTCCAATTCATCCCATCGCTGGGATGGCTGGAGAGATCCTTTTGTCTTGCTGCAGCCCGCACATCTGAGCGGGTTGATCTCGTTATGCCTTTGAAGTGTTTTGCATGTGCTGGTGAATTAATAATATCCTTGCATTTGGGAGAAACAATAGAAGCCGTCTACAACAGCTGAGTGGGGGAAATGAAGAACAGCTCATCAGCAAAGTGGCATGGAAAGTTTTGCTAGATAAGTCACACAGGAGATGTTCCCGTGGCTTGGATGCTTGGCCTGGATTGGACAAATCTGCTAGAGAGCAGCAGGAAGAAGAAAGAGGGGGAAACAACTTTCAGTGCACAGGGATTTAGAGTTACAACCCACAGCAACCCAGGACTCGATTTGCAGGCCTAAAGGAGCATTTCCCAAACTTAGCAACTTTAAGATGTGTGCACTTCAACTCCTACAATTCCCCAGCCGGCCCACACATCTTAAAGTTGCCATGTGTGAAAAACACTGGCCTAAAGCATTTCCGGATTGCACTGTCAAAATTTGAAACAGTACATTCTGTATGTTAAAGTTGTCCACATTCTTCCTGACAAGGTATTAAGAAGTGTGGGTTTTTCAGGTTGTGGGGGTTAGCAAAATAAGCAACACCATAGGTCAGGTAAAGATAAAGGTTCCCCCTGTCCAGCTCCAGGAGGAGATGGTCATCTCCACTTCTTAGCCAAGGGAGCCAGCATTGTCCAAAGACATTTCCATGGTCAGGTGGCTAGTATGGTTACATTCTGAGGTATACAGAACGCTGTTACCTTCCCACCGAAGTGGTACCTATTTAGCTATTCACATTTGCATGCTTTCAAACTGTTAGGTGGGCAGGAGCTGGAGCAAGTAATGGGAGCTCACTCCATCATGTAGCGCTCAGGTCTCAAACATAGGCTGTCAGCTTTCTAATTGACAAGCTCAACATCTTTAACTGCCATCCTGCCCCTGGCAACACTATAACAACAATAGTAATAATAACAATAATGGTGTGTTCTTGTCAATCACAAAACTGTTCTGAACTTTATTCAGAACAGCATATATCTTGCAACGATACCTTTAATATCAAATATCCACATCTGCCTATCCCAGGTCCAAATCCAGTTTGAACATCTGGCTGACTATGTAACAAACCAATAATAATTATAATAAGACCACGTGTCAGGGGTAAAGTTTCCATTTAACAGAAGGTGATATTAGTGAGATACGACAAAACACCTAACTATGGCCAAATATATTAGTAGTTGCGCAGCATAATCTGAAAAAAAAATCCTACTTACATTAGACGTATTGAAATACCCTAAATATAAAAGAGAAAAAGAGCTAACAATGACAATAGCCAAAGGAAAATAAGACCCCTACAAGGTCAGTTTAACATCAATTTGAGATTAATTCTATTCTTACATTTATTAAATTTAGATTGCTGTATATTTCTAAGCAAGCCATTCAGTTATGGTTTCCATTCCAACCTTATTGTTATTTTTTGAGAAAGCCTCTCTGGGTCTATGTGGGGCCCAGAGGCATTCTTGTACACAGTTGAGACGTTGCTCCATTGGGCCTCCTTCAATATCATTTCTCAATTGAAAGGTTTCCAAATGTCAGAAGTGGGAATTCTTAGCTGATTTTTCCCCCTTTCTTGGGTGCAAGACTTCACGGCTAGTACCATGTCATTATGATCTGGGAATTGTTATAATGGAATCCCATTAACTTAAGCTCTCTGCATAAATGTGATGCTGGACCCATGAAACGTACAGTGTTGAAATACATCTTCTTTTATAGGAGCTAGAGAAAAATTATGTCCACCTTTGACAATTATGTATAGGCTATTCCGGAGGCCAACTTTTAGGTGTTGTTTCTACATACACAAACACTCATGTACTTGTCCAGCTGTATAATAAAATCCTATGTATTCATTTTTGTGTGTAACGATGTGGCTAACGGCCAGTGTTTGATGGCTTGGCAGCTTCCCATTTAATTTTATTTTAATTGAAGCCATCCACAAAGAACAGTCAGCTGACCACAGAAATGCTGGTGGCTATCCTGGCGCCCAGAGACATTAAGTTACCTGCCTTTGATTACTGCACAAAGAGATTCTTTTGCAGCTTTGTAAATGACCTTTCTCCCCTACTCCAAAACAGCTCTGAAGCTCTAGGTGAATATTCAAAGAAGGAATCAGACAGAGTAATTTTCACCCAGGAGCCAAGTGAGAATTAAAACATTCATCACTTTTAATTCCTACCTTGCCCCTTAGCTTCACGAGACTTTCCTTTTCCCTTTCTTCTCTCCACCAACAGATGATTTGAAGGAGAAAAGGTTTGAGGGGTTAGAAGGCACATCTTGGCAATGATGACTAAGGGACTTAATATAAATGGTGCCATTGGTCACCGTGGGGTATGGTAAAAAAAAAAGTCAAGATTGTAATACAATCAATGTGGCGCACGTCTAAAATAAGTGGGGCTTTGATGACCAACATCAACACCATGTTGCCTTTTTTGAACCTTCCCCACCGACCCTCATGACTCATTTCAATGGTGCCATTGTTTTTGTCATTGTCTAGACCAGAGTTCCCCAACCTTTCCGGCATGTGTGGACCGGTGGGGGGGGGGAGGAGGAGAGGAGATGGTTGCACGCGAGTGGTGGGCAAACCACAATGTGTATAGCTCCATTTGTGCGAGTGGCAGGTATGCATGTCCATTGCTTGGGCAAATGAAACATGCACACCCACTCACCCACTGCTCACATGTGTGCATGCACTCGCCCGCTGCTTTCACTGCCCATTTCTGAATGCCTCACAGCCCAGTAGTGGGCCACTGCCCAGATATTGGGGACCCCTGGTCTAGCCTGATTTAACTAGTGTGTTTAAAAGGTTTTAAATTTTATTATTAGTAGTAATTTCTTCATTTAGCTTTTGATGATGCATCCAGTGTAGGAGGCATCTCAAGCTTGACCACTTTAAGAAGACTGGACTTCATTTCCCGCAACCCTAGCTGGGGAATTCTGGGAATTGAAGTTCCCACTACTTAAAGTTGCCAAGTTGAGAAACATAATGCGTAATGGCATTTGAGATTCAAGAGCTCCTAGCACGTTTGGAGGGTCAATCAGAATCCTTTGCTTCAAAATGTTGCTAGCCAGTGCTGCTAAATTGGGGGTGGGGGAGAGTAGGGGGGCTCTCTGTTGAATAGAGTCTGAACCTTTATGGAAAAATCTTCCTCTGAGACTCAGGATCATAAGGCTTAAAGCAGCGGTCCCCAACCTTTCTGGTTTTGGGCACTGGCAGCGGGGGCAATGGCAGAGGGAGAGAGGATGGTTCTGCCCAAACATCAGGTGAGTGCATGGGTCCACCGCTTGGAAGAGGATTGGGGAATGTGACCTTTGATGATGGTTTGGAGGTAGATCTTTGATTTCTTCTGGGTGTGGAAAAACCTGGGCCTTCAGATTCAGGTTACTGTCAGCGTTCCATCTAAGTTCCAATAATTTATTCAGCACTCAGACAAAGTGTTATCCAAGTACGAATTTATGAAAGAAAACCATGTTGGCACATCTGGGAAAAACCTGAATCTGAAGCCCCAGGTTTTTCCCCACCCAAAAGAAATCAAAGATCCACCTCCAAACCATCATCAAAGGTCACATTCCCCAATCCTC
>JANHFL010001995.1:410934-424004 GCA_032468155.1 Oxyrhabdium leporinum | reverse complement strand
AAGAAGGGACAGGAAAGGAGAAAGGGAAAGAGGAAAGAAAAAGAAAAAGAAGGGAAGATGGGAAGAGAGCAAGGAAGGAAAAAGAAGGAAAGAGGGAAGGAAGAAGAAAGAAGAATGAAGAGGGAAGGAAAAAGAGAAGGAAGGGTAGTTTACCATGTTTAGCACTCGGCCACCAACAGACCTGCTGCCCTTTTGCCATCCCCTTGTCTCCTCCTCCTGACCTCTCCTGGTGGTCTCCCATTCTATCACTGAGGATGCTTTGGCTACAATGGCAGGTCTCCTTGTGTGGAGAGGGAGTGGGCCTCCTGCTGACCCACCCACTTTGCCCTCCCGCAAACACCAAGAGCAACCTGGCCAAGGAGAGTGAGAACAGCAGCAACCTCAAGGACGTAAGTGCAGCCGGGCACCCCTTCAAAGTAGTGGGGCTAGGCTGGGCTGGGCTGTGGGGTCCCGGTGTCCTGGGAGCTCAAGGGCTGGGCTGGGCACTTGCCCTCCATTGCCTAAGGCTCTGGACAGCCTGTGCCACCATCCGGGGGTCCTCCGCATGGCTTCAGAGGGACAGCGAGGCTCATTTGGAGGGCAAGGGTTTGGTCTTCTCCCTGGTCTCGCCTTCCTCCACTGGAGACAAAGGATGCCCCCAGAGCCGCCCAGGTCACCACATGTGCCCCCGACACGAGTGACATCGAGCTGGCCATACACACACACCCTGGCCATGCCCCCCGTCCCCCACAAGGTCAAACACAACTCTGATGCGGCCCTCAATCAAATTGAGTTTGACAGCCCTGCCCTATACCATCCCTGTCAAATGGCTATCCAGTCCCTTCTTAAACCTCCAGTGATGAAGCACCTACAATTTCTGAAGACAAGCTTTTCCACCGGTTAATTGTTCTCAATGTTGGGAAGTTTCTCCTAAATTCCATGTTGCTTCTCACCTTGATTAGTTTCCATCCATTGTTTCTTGTCCTGCCTTCTGGACAGGTGCTTTGGAGACTAATTTGACCCCCTCTTCTTTGCGGCAGCCCCTCAAATACTGGAATACTTTTATCAGGTCACCCCCAGTCCTTCTTTTCTCTAGACCCATATCCAAGTCCTGCAACCGTTCTTCATATGTTTTAGTCTCTAGGGCCTTAATCATTTTAGTTGCTCTTCTCTGCACTTTTTCCAAAATCTCAACATCTTGTTTGTAATGTGGTGACCAAAATTGCATGCTGTATTCTTAGCCTCTCTAGTTTAATTAGAAGGGCAGGAGATTTGCAAATCTGGATCCTTATTATTCGCGATTTCCAAATTCCTTTTTCTTAAAAAGCGGGGAATGCCAGCAATAAAATTGGCTGCCCTGAAAGCATATTTTACCTCCAGGCATGGATGTGCGCATACAAGTCAGAGAGAAATATTTCCCCATTAGTTTAAGAGCAGAGCAAAAGAATATCATGTTGCTACACCTTTAGCCGTCACGCTCAGAAGTCACAAGAAAACCCTATGTTGAGCATATGCCAAAGTGACGTTCAATTATTCTTTCATTCCTTCAACAACGCCTGCCTCCCCTCTCAATATGCACCCAATTTGCTAATAATAATAATTACTGTGATCGCCGGCTTAAAGAGCAATGAGGTAATCAGCTCCTTAAGCCCCAACTGTGCACTAAAGAAAGGCAGGGAGAAAAGTAAAACACTGAGCAAATTCTTCTCCAGACCAGCCCATCCAGAAATGTTCATAGCAGGGAGCAGAATTCTCCTTCATATCATCTCAATAGATTGAAAGGCCCCAAATTGATCCGGTTCATTTATTCATTCAATTTATTCACACACACCCCTTCTCACTGTCACTTGACTCTTACAAACTGCTAAAACAACATTATAAAAAATTTAAACAGTAAGAACAAAACTTACATTAAAAATAATAAAAGAGCTAAAATAGCATGTGTGTATATGGTGTGTGTGTGTGTGTGTGTGTGTGTCCAATAGAGTGGAGGTGGGATTTTCTATCTAATCCAATAATCACCTCCAGAATGACACGCCCCCATCTGGGCCCCAAGCCAATCAGCAGAGCCGGATTTTAAGACTTTTACGAAAGGCCAAAAGGGTGGGGGAAGATCTCACCTTGGCAAAGAGGGTATGAGGTTCTGGAGAGCAGGTGTTGCAGCAGAAAAGGCTCTTTTCCTGGACCCCACCAGGTGAAATTCCTTGGCCAATGGGTCCAGAACATGCAAGCAGTCCTCAGCCTATGACCACCATTGAACCCCAAATTTCTGTTGCTACGTGAGACATTTGTCAATTGAGTTAGTCTCATTTACCACCTTCCTCGCCACGGCTGTTGAGCGAATCACTGCAGCTGTTAAATTAGTAACCAGATTGTTAAGTGAATCTGGCTCCCCCACTGACTTTGCTTGTCAGAAGATCACAAAAGTGATCCCAGCACACTATCGCCATCATAAATATGAGTCAATGGACAAATGTCTGAATTTTGATCATGTGACCCTGGGGATGCTGCAATGGCCGTGCGAAAAAATGGTCATGTCTCTTTTTCCAGTGCTACCGTAAGCTTGAACGGTCACTAAATGAACTGTTGTAAGTCCAGGACTGCTGTACTCATTCTGCTGGAAGGGTGGGTTGGGCCAATCCCATTGGGGTGAGATGGTCCCTCAGGTGGTCTGGACCTATGCTAAAGATAGAAAATGAACATTAAAAAATGGAACTCATGTAAGTTTGGTGAGATTTCACAGCATTCTAGTAATGTGGAACTTGTCAAAGTTCTGCTCCATCGTGGAAACTAAATTAAAGCACCTTCTGTAGAGGGCTAGCCAGCTAATCCGGAGGTGCAGCTTCTAGGTGTCTTAAGCTGATGTTAGAAAAGAGACAAAGAGTTGGACCTGGTGAGTTAGATGGGAATCCATCAAGGATAGGATAGGATAGGATAGGATAGAATAATTGAAAGGGACCTTGTAGGTCATCAAATCAAACAGGAGACCCTACACCATTTCTGACAGATGGTAGCCCAGTCTCTTCTTGAAAGCTTCCAGTGATGAAGCTTCCACAACTTCCAAAGGCAACTTCTGTTCCATTGGTTGATTGTTCTCCCTGCCAGAAAATTTCTCCTTATTTCTAGGTTGAATCTCTCGTTGATCAGTTTCCATCTATTATTCCTTGTCTGGCCTTCAGGTGCTTTGGAAAATAGGTTGACCCCCTCCTCTCTGTGGCAGCCCCTCAAATATTGGAAAAGAAAGCCCAGGGAGTTGAAAAATCTTCCTGGAAAAAGGCAATGGCAAATCCTACTATTGCTAAGGAAACTGCATGTCCATGTCCATAGATTTGCAAGAGTTGAACTTGACTAGAGGAAGACATGATCCTTACAACATATGATTTTCAGGCTTGGCTATATCTAACAAGAAGCTGAGCAGTTTGCTTGGCATTTATATCTCACACTTGAATTGATCACAAGAAAGCATTTCCAAAAAGTTGATTGGAGTCTGCTTTCTGGTTACTTGAGAACAGCTAGGTTGGACCGAGAATGGCAACTTACTCTTGGTGTGAGGTCACAGCAGGGTTCTGTCATATCCCTTTCTTAGTCTTCCCAATGCTAAATCTATCAGTCTCCTCTTACAGGGTACCATTTCAAGTCCTCTGATTATTTTTGCCTCTCTCTGAAATCATTTTTGCATAGATATTCTTGTATCTATCCAAACCAGCTCTACTTGTTCCTTTCATTTCTCATTCTTAACTCAAGAATATTCATGGGGGAAGGAGGCAGGATATAAATGAAAATATATATGGAGAAAGAGCGGAGGTGAGGGCCATGAAAATATGATTGAAGCTCATGGATATCCCAGCTTGTAGACAAACAAAAATAACACTTGTGGGAGTTAAGACTCTCTGTGACTCGCTTCTTAGCTATTTTATCTCTTTCCAACTTCTCCAGCCAGATGTCACAGTATAGATCTGTTCAAAAACTAATACTGCTACCTCTGCATCTAAGCACGTCACACTGATCTTCAACACTCTTCTGGAATCTTGATTTGAATAAAGTCAGCCTGGGACATCCTGTGGCTTGGAGCAAAGGAGATGGTCTCTCTTGTCCTCAACCAACAGCAGGCAATTGAAATGACAGCTATATCCTATTTCAATATAGGTGGTGAGAAAGCCTGATTCCCCTGTTCAGAAGTGTGGCAGGCATCTCTAAGGAATGGAGCTGACCCGATTGCATAGCAGCTTCTGATGAAATAGCACAGTTTAGTTATGGAAGAGAGTTTATTGACTGATTAGTCTTATGACCTTATCAAAAATATAAAACAAAAATGAATCAACATTTAGGGAAATGCATCACCTTTACAAGGTACCCCAATCTGCTTGATGTAATGGGTTCTTAGCTCAACTGCTTTAATTATAAACTTATCAGTTCTGCTCACGACATACAGATTAGGGTCCAGGAGGAAGTAGGACAATCTGAGATACAGATCCTGGTGGGCTGTTCTTTCAAATAGGGATGTTAGGTAGCAATAGCAATAGCAACTTAGACTTATATACCGCTTTATAGTGCTTAACAGCCCTCTCTAAGCAGTTTACAGTCAGCCTATTGCCTCCAACATCCTGGGTCCTCATTTACCCAACCTTGGAAGGATGGAAGGCTGAGTCAACCTTGAGCCAGTGAGAGTCAAACTCCTAGCAGTGGGCAGTCAGCCTGCAATACTGCATTCTAACCACTGCATCACCAAGGCTCATAATGACCGTTTGTTAAGTTGTCATGAAGTAATTTTACTAACCTCGGAAGGATGGAAGGCTGAGTCAATCTTGAGCTGATCAGGATCGAACTGCTGGCTGTCAGCAGAATTAGCCTGCAATACTGCGTTCTAACCACTGCACCATCATGGCTCTAAATCTAAGAGAGGCACATACTTGACAATCAAAGAAAACATGAGCAATGTGTTCAATAATTGGTGCACTACAGATATACATCCTTTCATGATATGGCAGACGGTGGAAGCACCCATATTCGGCCATGGAATTCAACATCTCAGACATTGCTCTATAAGCTTGGTTGTTTTCTCGCAGACAGTTCATTCTCCAAACTGGGTAACATCATCAGTGCTCAGCCGTTTAGGGTGCAAGAAAACAGCCAAGCTCAGAGAGCACTAAAGAACATTCATTTCAGCCCTGAGCTACAAATATTCTTCTTTATAGGTATTGCTCTACAACAGGCCCTTCTTGAGAATTGTGTCAAAGTAATTGACAGGTACTTTTCAAGTTGAAAAACAGTTTGATTCTTAGCCAATCAACTTAAGACTCTATTTGTGGCAAGTAAATCCATGTCAATTTGAGCACTGATAATCCAGGACTGTCTGTTTAAATATTTCCTTTAAAATGGTTATTGAATTAACCCCCTTGCTGGGACTGCCTGATCCTTTGAAGCACGAAGATAAAGATGTGGGTTCACACAATAACTACAAAAACAGCAACCAACCTAGATGGATGCTAACCAGGTTTAGGATGCTGGATAAAAGCAGCTGCTGGGATGGGTGAAATTCGTTGCGTGAACTCAATCACAAAATATTTTCTGCTGACTCTCCTGCCCTATTGGTCATCTAAAGCAGCAGCAGCTCTTTTTCATTAGCAATTGCAGGCAGGTTTAATGCTAATTTTTTTTGCCCCATGAAATTAAACATCAGAGTTCTCAAAAGACAACCAGTCATTTAACATTAGATTATCCAAAGGCAGATTTTGTTATGCGCCCAGCGGGCACCTCAATGTTTTAAAATCCTCTGAAGCTTTGAAGCGAAGGAAACGGCAAGATTCTCAGCTGAAATACACACCATTAATAAGAAGAAATGAATCACAGTCCCTTCGACATGAAAGAAGCTTTCTTCATTAAAACAAAAACAAAAAGAATGAACATTTGCTCTGCCCAGTGTGACACCATACATTCAAAATGTGAAGTTATTAAGAACAACTGCATAGTACATATTAAGTCCAGATAGGAGAAGGCAGTTCACCATCCTGGCTTATAACAGGGGAAAGATCTTCAGTATTCTGAAACCTGTAAACCAGAGAATAACACATACATATGTGGCACAAGGATTGTTCTTGAACTGGTTTCCAATAGATTCCTGCAGGAATATCCATGGAGTGGGATGGAGGGTATAAAAAAATAAAATATGGCAGCTGACCCACCATGTAAATAATGCCCCACCTCTTTTCTATGGACAATGCTAAAAAGGAAAAAGCTAAAATAGTACAGTCACTGCTGCTCCCTTGACAATTTTTTACCTCTCATTCCAGATGTCCCTGGATTCCTTTCTCTTTTCATAGGAACACTTAAAGCCACAGGTATGGAAGGCATTTTCCTCCTTAAAATCCAGAAATACTGTACATAGTTGCTGCATGCAATTATAATGTTATATAAGTGCAAGCAAAATGTGTGCTCTGTGAAATGGCTGCTTTGTCCCAAGCAAGATATTTAAGAAGATGATACATATTTCATGGAGAAATTCCATCAGTGTAACAGAATATTCATACAGTAGTTGTTGCCGTCTGCCCTGAACGGGCAGGAGGTGGGAAGGGGACAAGTGACAGAGGATTAGCTTTGGGAGGGGAGAAGGTGAAAGACAGGTGTTAGATGAGAAAATGGTCCTCATATTTCAAGAGGAGAGTTTTCGTGTGGGTGCGTGTTTTCAGTGTAACGATTCCATTTTTTCTGGTGATGGTCCCTGGGAAAGTGAAGGAGACCCTTCCTTCTCCATGGTAGAAACCACAGAGTTTAGCGTTCGACTATTGGGCTGCTCAGATGTCCACCAAGATGTGAAACCCACATCTGCAATTGTGCAAAACCGAGAGCATAACATGAGAGAAAACCCTACTAGCATTGATGAGGTTACCTAGTTTGGTAATGAAATGTCTGCAAGAAAACCACCAAGCTCAGAGAGCACCAAGGACTCCACAGTTCAACCTGGAGCTACAAATATCCTCTTCTGTTGTGCAAATTATTTTCCAAACACAGTTCCAATCTCAACTTTGAACACCCTGCATGTCTCCTTATCCGAAGAAAAAGTTAAAGTGTGGGGTTCAAAAAATAGTCAGAGTGTTGGTTTTGAATGAGCTTTGTCACTCTCAATCCCATGGATTACCGTCCAGTTTCTCCCTTGGAAACAATCTGGCAAAAAAACCCCAACCCTAAGATTAACAGAGGAAGACTAACATAACTCCCATTAGGAAGGGATACAAACATGCCCTTCTCCATTATTCCCAAAATATAGCGCTTCTGTCTGCTCCCTATCTTTCTAAAAATATGTAACCGTAAACTTTGGTTGATTCAGTGAGATATAAAAGTAAAAATGACCTCAAATCTATCTTGATCTATAAGGGAACAACCTGGGCAGGGGTGTTTATTTTGACAAGAGCATGGAAATAGTTTAGTGTTGTCTTCTTAAGGGATGTTTTCTGAATTCCAGAGTTATCCATGGGGAAGGGATCAAAAAGTCAAGATAGTAGCCACAGGTCCTGCCCCCCTTTTTAATGTGCATCACACAGTCCTGGCTGCTGATTTCTTTTTGTTTTATTGACCATTGCCCTTGCTAAACACCCCAATATAGACTAAATTCTGACATTTCCTGTAGTCTAACTGTTGGCCAAGCCTGACTTTTCAAGATCAGGATTGGCCAGCAGATATGATTTAATTTTCTCTCATGATGCCTTGAAGCAATCTGCAATCAGTTTCATTCATGGCTAGAATGGATTATCTTATCTTGCTTAAAGTGGCTGGCCAGAAGTAGAAATAATAATGATAGGACCACAAAATAGACCAAAAAAGAAAAAGAAAATAAAGTGCACTGGGACTTTAGAATTCAAACAGACAAGCACCTGCCACGCAACACCTCAGACTTAACAATTGTTGACAAGAAAGACAAGAAAGCCTGGATAATGGATGTGGCAGTACCTGGGGACAACAGAATAGAAAAGAAAGAACTGGAGAAAATCACAAATTTGAAGACTCGCAAATAGGAGAAGAATAACTGTGGCAAAAGAAAGCCAAAGAGCCCTGGTGGTGCAGTGGTTAGAATGCCGTATTGGAGGCAAACTCTGCCCACAGCCTGCAGTTCGATCCTGACTGGCTGAAAGTTGACTCAGCCTTCCATCCTTCCAAGGTCGGTAAAATGAGAACCCAGATTGTTGGGGGCACCATGCTGACATTGCAAACCACCCAGAGAGTGCTGTAAACCACTATGGGGACGTATATAAATCTAAGTGCTATTGTTATTGCTAAGATAGTGCCAGTAGTGATAACATCTGGAGCATCACATGAATGCCATCAGCAGTGGCAAAATCACCATTAGTCAATTGCAAAAGGCAGCTTTATTTAGAACAAGTGACATCTTGCAATGATAACATTAAACAATACCTGCGTAACCCAGGTAGGTGGATGAAAATGCCCAGTTCAGCTAAACATCTGGCTGACTATGCAATGAACCATAATATAATAACAGACACCTTGGGTACGATCTCAAGACATCCGGAGCATCACTTGAACACCATCAGCATTGACAAAGTCGCCATTAATCAATTGCAAAAGGCAGCTACTTGGAACAGCTTACATCCTGTGAGGGTACCTTTAACATCATCAAACAAGAACATCTGCCTATGCCAGATCCTTAGGAAGGATTCAGTAGGTAGATAAACATGCCAAATCCAGTCTAAACATATGGCTGATTGTGGGACAAACCATTATAGAATTTTCAGGGGGCCTTGAACGTTTCAGCAGGAGAAATTCCCCTTCATGCTGCCCCCCACACATGCTATTCAGTTTATATGCTGGGAAAGGGAGATGTTTCCAAGCCAGCATACCTTCCCACTCCTTTCCGCTGACAAGTGAGGCAAAGTAAGATATTACTCTATATTACCATTAGCAATAAAAAGAAATCTCAAAGGCAGAAATGTTTTCCCCTTTTCTGTTTGCGAGATTATTAAGAGATGTACAAGGTTTCCGCATTAAAAAGTGATGAAGAAGATTGCTGTATTAGGCCCAGGGAGGGTGGAAAAAAAAGGAGGGAAACTGCATAGCATCTGGTCAGCATAAACTGCATGGGCAGAAAAAGTCTCCCTGTAGTCTTTCCTTTTGGAGAGCATTTAAGGGCACATTCTTGGACGGTTGGCTGGCTGGCTGGAGTAGTAGTAGCAGTTATGCTTTACAGAGTTTAGCCTGGAAATCCTTTGTCTTTTTTTGTGGCTGGGCTGACCCCCAAACTAGGTGGGGAAAGGGTTCCTTTAAGGGGGAACATGGGAATCGGACATAAGAGATGCAAAATGCAATGCCACCTTCCTCAATTTAGCACCCTCTACAGCAGGTGTTTTTCAAACCTGCCAACTTTAAGATGGGTGGATTTCAACTCTCAGAATTCCCCAGCCAGCTAGAGGTGCTGCTGCTGTGTTGATGAATATGCAGGCAGTTGGACAATTGCATGGTTACTTCTTGAATCTCCAGAGGCTGTTGGTGGCTTATTACAGGTTGTCTTCAATTTACAACCATTCATTGAGTAACCACTCAAAGTTACAACGGCAATGAAAAAATGGACTTACAATGGATCTTCACACTTATGACCATCACTGCATCCCCAAAGCCATGTGATCAAATTCAGGTGTGTGTCTTTATGATGGTTGCAGCATCCCATGGACATGTTATCTCCATTTGCACCCTCCCCAGCTGGCTTCCATCCAACAAAGTCAATAGGAAAGCCAGATTTGTTTAATGATCATGATTCTTCCAAAGGTACTTGTTCACGAGGCAACTGGACTTTCTGGTTTTTGTTTGAAGATGTTTTGCTTCTCATCCAAGACCTTTCAGCAGTTCCAAGAAAGCTCCACACCCATTTGCACTACTCAGGTGACCCCGAGGACACAAATAAACCTCCAAGTGGCCTCAATGACTCTCGAAAAGAATGCAAATGAGCAGAACAAGGAATGTAAATCCTTCCATTCCCCACCATCCAGCCACAGCTGAAGAAGCTTCTTGGATGAGAAGCAAAATGTCTTCAAAAGAAACACCAGAACATCCAATAGCCTCTTGAAAAAGCACCTTTGGGACAACCATGACCTGGATGACTGTGAATCTCCACAGAGATCTTGATTCTCTTAACAGCTGCAGCAATTCACCTTAAAAAGTGGCAAAAATCCTCCATAAAATTGGGTGCAACTCACTTAACAACCTCCTTGCTTAGCAATGGGAATTTTGACCCCAGTTGTGATCCTATATCAGGGACTACCTGTACTGATAGAACAAGCAGCATGAGCCAAGTGGACTTTGGTCTGAGAGTTAGACCTCTTTGCTTCCAAGCATGTCCAAAGTGGATTGCCTCCATTGATGAATTTATGTACTGTTTTTGTGGCCATCAGCCAAACCGTGGAGGAGCTCAAGGATTAGTTATGATGAAATTTGGGCAGGGTGTTGCAATACATTTGGGGGGGGGGGGGCATGGAGGGGGAAGAGAAAGAATCTCTGGAATGTTTGTCTTTTTATCAAATCTTCCTTGAGCTTAATGCAGAGTTTAAAATGACTGCACTGTTTTTGGTGCGTTTCCTGCCCTAAAATGATCAGCTCTCAAGATTGCAAATTGTCTCTCCCTCCCCTTGCTTACAAGCCCTTTCTCTTTCTGATACTCCATCTTCCTTTTAGAACTTCTTTTGCTGAAATTCATCAGCTCCTGTAACTATGGAGGAACCGTTTGTTACTAAGAGGGAAACCAGTCACTGGAGAGATGCAAGAAGCTAACTCAATCAACCTTCACTTCCAGCTCAAGCTTTCGGTTATCAGAGCTACATAAATGAGAATGAAAATTTAATTTGTGGCTTTGAAAAATGCATGGGCTGCAGTGAGGCTAACCTGTTCCAGACTGGAATGTTTCCTCCGAGGAACGTGCGGATAAAGTATCCTCTGGAGGACATCCCTGAGCAGAAGCGCTCGAGATTAACCCTTTCAATGGAATCTTCCTGTGAAAATGAGCAGGAGCCAAGCTTTGCCACTAAGGTCTCTGCAGGGTTGTGTAGCTAGAAAACCCATGTACTAGAATACAGAATAATAGAGTTGGAAGGGACCTTGGAGGTCTTCCAGTCCATCCCCCTGCTCAGGCAGGAGACTCTATATCATTCCAGACAAACAGCTGCCCAATCTCTTCTTAAAGCACTCCAGTGATGGAGCAGCCACAACCTCTGGAAGCAAGCTGTTCCTCTGATTAACTGTTCTCTCTAATTTCTCCTTAGTTTTAGATTGGATCTCTCCTTAATAAATGTCCATCTGTTACTTGTTGTCCTGCTCTCAGATGCCTTGCAGAAAAGATTGATCCCATTTTCTCTGTGACTGGCTGTCTCAGAAAACACAGCCAACAAGGGAAGATTGGCCTTGTAAGAAGCAATACTCAGAGAGTTGCAACATCAATTTACAAAATTCATCAAACTGTAGGGTTGGAAGGAACCACAAGAAACATCTAGTTCAATGTTCAGCAGTCTGCAGGAAAACCAGCCCTGAGACGACGTGACACTGGATGATGTTCAAGAGTGAAAGAAAAGCCAGCTAGCCTCATTCTGGTAAATGTGAGCACAGCAGCAAAGACGGAGGACGCCTAAGAGCTGAGGTTTGCTAAAAAGCAAACAAGTTGGCAATGCAAAGCCAAGTCCTTCTTGCACGGATGGGCAGAAGCAGCAGCTGGCTTGTCAGAAAAGAAGCTGTCATTATCTGATGCTTAGTGTTGAAGGAGCGCTGGATTCTCAAGTGGTTTTTCCTGACTAAGTGGTTTCAACTGCAGCCCCTGAAAGTCAATTAAAAGGAAGCTGTGAGCATTGACTTTCAAAGTCCCTCTTCCTTTCTAGATTGTTGCTACCACCCCCTCCTTTATTTCCAGGATTTGATTAATTGGGGCCCCCGAAGGCAGAGAGCCTGCTGCTTTTGTGAGAAGGGTCTTGGGGAAGGCAATTCTAAGGCTCGGAGAGCTGGGATTTGTGAATGCCCTGACCTAGGAAGTTGCTGCAAGGTTCTCTCTTGGGGTCCTCCTTCCCCTTCTCTCCAGTCCAGTTCCATAGAGGCCTCTCTCAGCTCCTAATTGCCTAATTACCATTTGCTTTGTTTCCAACCTGCGCTTAGACCATAAGCTTCAGGTGTCTCCGAAACAGACCCATCATGCCCAGCCGTTGGCTCTACCTGCTGGGTGGAGAAGAACACAGCTCTTTCCAAATGCAAGAGTCCAAATTATAGGGAGAGCCAGCCTTGTCTGCAATGCATCCCCATGCAGGTGGTACAGTCCTGCAGCAGTTTGGAATGGACTGTGCGACTTCTGGAAACTGATATGCTCTTATTTCTTTGGAGTTCTCCCTTATATTTAAAGCTGCCTGGAAGTGGGAAACTATTCCCACTTGCAGGCAGCTTTTTATTCTGGCTAGAGTATTTATTCCTGATACTTTTTTTTTTCTTATTTGAAGGTATTCTTGGGGAAAGTGGTTATTTCCCAAAATTTGTTCCTTTTCTGCCTCTGTCCCCCTCCCTGTCAGCGTTGGTATAGTTCCATTTCCAATGTTTTATTCTCTTGCATAGATCAAGATGATTGAGTTATAACTTATTACTGTAATTTTCCTCCACTCTCTTTTGATTCTGAGCAAGTGATGAAAATGTGATACCAGAAGTTTGTTAGTGGGCCTGTAAAAAAACACCCAGAATCAGCATTCAAAGGTAGCAGGCCCAAGATGAATTTTAGAATGGGAGAAGAGACCAAGAAACCATTGTTTTGGCATCCATTGGCATCTGGCGAAAACCCACAATCATATCACACATGTCATGACATCGTTGCAAAGGATGCATATTGTAAAAATTGCATCCTTTGCATGACAAGGACAAAATATTTGATGTCCGTCCCCCCATCTTGCAGACACATAGATTTTCACTTGGGCAGCTTTAAATGCAACTTTAATTCAGATAGAGAACCAATTTAGTGAGAAAGAATGCAAGTGGGTATAACATAAATTTATTTGTTCTTCTGTAATTTATTTCCTTCCTTCCTTCCTTCCTTCCTTCCTTCCTTCCTTCCTTCCTTCCTTCCTTCCTTC
>JANHFL010001995.1:365390-388312 GCA_032468155.1 Oxyrhabdium leporinum | reverse complement strand
AATTTCCAAACCTTGCCCCCCCTCACAGTCAAGTGACTGTTACATGTGTTTGCTGTCTCGTAGTTCTCTGATTGCAGTTTGGTTTTGCCAAAACCTGCAGAAAAAAATAGATTATAAAATTGGATTGGTCATGTGACCAATCTGTTGTATGATCATTATTACTTATGACTATTGCAGTCATAACTTTAGGGCTACCTATGAGTATATCTCCGGAGTATAACTCATTCAGGATAGTAACAAACATAGAAGCATAACTGTGTGGTCTTCCACAATCCTATCATAAGCATTTCAACAGCAGAATTTACAAAGTCAAATGAAGCAAATGTAAGGGGGAAAACAATGAAACCGGTTTGATCTTGTGGTTAAGGCATCAAGATAGAAAGCTGGAGACTGTGAGTTCCAGTGTCACCTTAGTCATGAAAGCTAGCTGGGTGGCTTTGGGTTGGTCTCTCTTTCTCAGCCCAACCCATCTCACAAGGTTGTTATGGAGGAAATAGGAAGAGGGTATGTTGGATATGTTCTCCCTCTTGAGTTATCTGTAAAAATAGTAAAGTCTGGATATAAACAAACAAACAACTATATATTAGTCTATGTCAGTTGGAAGACACTGCTGCTGCTTGACAGCCCCAAATGCCACATTCTGATGCTACTGTACATAATAATCAGTTTAAACATGGATCTGAAGGGAACATACTATTCTGTTCTTTGCTGCAAGTTCTGGTGAATTTACTGTGGAGTAAACAACAGCCAATGAGTTCATCTTTTGGAACTTGTACTCAAAATCCAGGCAGGGGCTTCCTTTTCTGTCAGGGTCTCTATCACCTCTTGCTTCTGGTTGCCAGAAATGAAACTCTGATTGGGAGGGAGGGACACCAAGGCCACTGGGGACTGTGACCAGAAGGCTCAGCCAGAGAAGGCAGAAGGGCGGGCAACTTTCCCACAGGGTCAGGAGAAAGGGCAGAGAAGGAGCATGGGAGAAAAAGCGACGAAAGGAGGGAGAGAGGGCCGGTGTCCTGGGGGATTGGAAAGAAACAGATTGTCTGCTTCTAATATGCCTGTAACTCAACTTTTGTCATTCTGACGAGGTGCCTTCTCCCGCCTTCTCAGACTTTCTTGGATTGAACTGGTAGACTGGCCTCACCAGTCTGGAGTGGGCAAGAAACTCTACTGATGGAAAATGTGCTGTCCTCATTGCCAATCCCTCTCCTGCCTCTCTTCTTCTTCTTCACTGCAGTCCCCCAACTTCTCTGCAAAGTTGTAGATCACTCAAAACCTAATATCTTTGATATGACTTACTTTCAAAATCAAGAGGAAAAATGCATCCTTAGCACTGATATAGCTACGGATGACTTGAGCATATCTCACTTATGGGATGGGTATGACATGGAGATAACTCCTGAGCAGAAAAAAGGATATATATTGTCCTAGTGGCTAAGGTCTTGGGATTGTCCCGTCTTCTGTTTTGGCATTATCCTATATGGAGATTCTCCATCATCCAGGTCATGGTGGTCCCAAAAGTGCTTTTTCAAAAGACAACTGGACTTTTTTTTTTCTTTTTCCAAGAACTGAGAACTGAAGAAGCTTCTCGGATGAGAAGCAAAATGTCTTCAAGGAAAAACAAAGTCCAGTTGCCTTTTGAAAAAGCACCTTTGGGATCCTGTTTATGTAATCAATCAATCAATCAATAGGACAGGACTTTGTTCCATTCCTTATCGTGTCCTGCTGCATTTTGTTTGCAAGTCTGGTTTCCGGTCCCAGGCTGGAATTTTTGGATGCATTAAAGAGAGATTTGAAAACTTACTTATTGGGTAATCAATAAGCAATCAACATGCAGATAAGCAGAGATTAACAGCAAGATTAATACTACACCAACAGCGAAGCAATAAACAATGCCCCAATCAAGGAACTGTCAACTCAGATAAACAAGCTAACAGTAAACAACAACCTAATCAAGGAACCAGCAAGAACATTCTCAACAACACTGATAGGCCAATTCACTTGTGTGTAAACATAGAACAAGCCCCATTCCTTTCTACCAGTAGCACTGATGATATTACCTAGTTGGGTAATGAAACGTCTGCAAGAAAACAACCGAGCTCAGAGAGCACCAAAGATCTCACCTATTGAATAATTCAGATAGATGAAGTAGTTGTAAGTAGGTGTTGAGAATGGCAATTAGTAAATTTCGATGACAGGGCTATCCTGTTGTAACTCTTATTAGCCGAGTCAGATAGCAGAGTATCAAGTGCAAGATGTGGGAAGTTATGTTTGTCTAAGTGTTATTACTATGCTGGTTGTGAAATACTTTGGCCAATGTATATTGATTTTATAGGTTTTGTGTGATTTTTGCCTGTGTTTCTGCCTAATTGTTAATTTTTATTATGGTCAGACAATCAGCATTCGAAGGTAGAATGCAAAGTAAATCAAACATTTGTTTTTCAGAGCATGTCTGTGCCATTGTTAGGGGCAAATGGAGAAAGGTTACTGGATAGTAAGAGAGACCCTTTTCCTGCTGCGGGTGCCACTCAGCTTTTTTCCATACACCCCTGTCCTTTCTGCCTTGCCTTTAAGTTGCAGTTTCATGTGGAAAAAAAAAATCATAGCCTGGAGTAACATTAGATGCAAGACTTCTTCACTGATTTATTTTGAAGTGAATGTCACTAAGGATCTAGGATGCAAATGGAAAGCCAGATTGGGATTTAGCTTCTTTGAATTTAGAATGATACATGCCATTTTGGGAGGAGGAGAAGAAGTTGGTAAATCCCACAGCTCTTCTGCAGGATGGATTCAAGTTATCTCAGAGAGCTGAACACCTGCTGCCCGGCTTCTAGCAACTGCCATGCTTTATCTGCAATAGTCCAGGGATGGCTGCTAAGAATCAATCAGGTTGCAGCTACCCAGGAGGTCTGCTAGGTGCTCATTCAGAATATGTCAGGCATAGATTAATAATAGATTATGTCCCCAGGCTTTAATCAAAACAGAGTAGTTGTTGGCTCGTGATGATGCTAAAAGCAGCCTGCCCAGCTTTGGTCATTGGCTGGCTGGTTGGATATGGCAGCAGTGCAATATGCTGCATTGTGTGTGTGTGTTGTGTACTTCTACTGAGAAACCAGGGAGAACTACCACCTAACACAGTGTTTCTCAACCTCAGCGAATTGAAGATATATGGACATGCTGACTGGGGAATTCTGGGTGTTGAAGTCCACACATTTTCAAGTTGTTGACGTTTGAGGAACACTGGTCTGAAGATAATGGAACTGGGTTTGGGATGCCGATCGCAAGCAGTGGATACATAGGAATGTGCTTGTTGTTGAGTCAAATTGCTTGCTTTATAGAGTGGGTAGGTCCTGACATTGCACCAAGACAGAAATGGGTTGAAGATTGACCTGCTGGTCGCAGGGAAGACCCTAATCTGGATTTGCAGCCCACAAGATCGCATGGTTAAAATCCAGTGGAACATATCAGCTTTGTGAGGGCAATTGTTTTAGTTATCTCTCTTCCCCCCCCCCCAGCCCACCATAAGCAAAATCAAGAGCAAATTTAAAATCTTGTAACCCTCCAAATCCTTCAAGACTGAAACATTTCAAAAATATAATAGAAACAATTTTTCCTAAAGGTACCTTACCGCCACCCAAAGCCACCCAAAGCCATAGTTCAACTATGATGTTAAATAAAAGCAACAGAACTCACAATTTGCTAAAGTAAATCGCCATTTATAAACAGAGGTGTCTGCAGGAATGGTCAAAACCTCCAACACGATGGATAGAAGCTCAATCTTACTTGTAAATGTGTATAAAAGGGCTTTGATCAGGATGCTGAGCCTACCATTTTTGCAGATGTTGACACTTCCCACTGAATAACCCTGCTTGTAAGCACAATGATTGGTTTCACATGACCTATTCAGCCAAGACAAAACAAGCCAGTTTAGGGTGGTATGGTACAAAAATCCAGTTCAAAGGATCCCAATCCCTTGAAACCCCTGAGCGTGTAAGTCCATCTTATTCTATTACATGTTATTTTCAGTCCTCACATCAGTTTCAGAGAAAAGGAAGTTATTTCCTGGGTGTATGTTAAAGACTAAATAAACAATTATGCAAAATGTTTTGGTGGTTGCAATTTCTGGAATGCTCACTCCTCGGTCATAAGACATGAGATTGGATAGGAATGAGGTAGGAGGAATGAAGGGTTTAAAAATAGGGGCCAAAGCAAAATGCTGTATGGGAAAGAACACAGAAAATATGTAAGAATTGCCCAAGAGATCCAGCTAATTTAGCTACACATTTTGTTTTTAGCCATCGTTGGCCAACGGCAACTTCTCAGGAGCTCACAAGTAGGCCTGCTTTATGCCATAACTTTCCACCTCCCTGTTTCTGCTTGCTTCCTCGCAACATTTTTTATAGATGTTTTAAATCTGGAGAGGAATTCTTTATTTCTATGAAAGTTTTGGGGTCTCACATGCATTTTGTATGGATGTCTGTAGAAAATCAGCATGATGCATGATGCATGACTTAGACCAGGGGTCTCCAACTTGTTGACTTCAACTCCTAGAATTCCTCAACCAGCATAACTGGCTGAGGAATTCGGAGAGTTGAAGTCTACAAGTCTTGAAGTTGCCAAAATTGGAGATCCTTGGCTTAGATTACTTACCCATTTTGGGTCTCGGGATAAGACAATGTAAGTGTTAAGGGGAGTCTTAAGCCTAACGGCAGCCATTTTGTGAGAGGAACTCAATATGAACTCAGATGCTCAGCCTTCCGAAAGGGTCCATCAGCCCTCAAAGTTTTCTTCCTCCAGTGTAACAAAGAGGATTTCTGGGTTCCTGGCACAAAGCTTTCTCAATTCCGCCTGCTGAGTTTGGGGATAAATAGAGATTTTGTCATCCTGCATGTGCTATTTCCCAGTTGAATAGCCTTGTGGTGGGACGCTTTGTTCAATTTTCTCCTGTTCCTTTTGCCTTATCACGAAAGTGTTTCCTGACGACTCCAGAAAGAATGGACAGCACACCGCTGAGGACTTTATCCCTGACTTTACAGCACAAAAGCCCTTGTAAGCTTTGTCATAAACTTTGAATTGCAGGAAAAAAAGAACAGGCATTCCCAGCTGGGCCAAAGAATTAGAATAAAACATACACAAAGCTAATCCTTAGAAAGAAAAAAAGAGAATATGAAATTTAGAGCTCATTTCAAGGAGACAGAATGATTCACATTCCATTCGTTAGCTTTCCTTTTCCATGCATTCAGTCATTTCAAATTTCAAGTGCTTTCTTTCCCATCTGAGAAGAAGTAAGTGGATTGTTTGGGGGGAAAATTCCGAAAAAGGACAATCCTGAGCAATTTCCCCACACAGCTGTACAAGTACTTATTTTTAGTTGCGTCATTGGTGACAAAGCATAATCTCCCATGGCTAAATGAAACCAGACCTGGAAGTGTCAGTATGGTTTGGTGGGTTTGATGGTTCAGATGTAAAGTTGAGACCCATCATTTGAGCATGGAGCTTATTTGATGGCTGTAGATAGGAACTTGACCCTCAGTCCAACCAACCTCACAGATGTGGGCTAAAATCAGACAAATAAATATAAGGAGAAGAAAATATAACATATTGTCACCTATGCAAACTGGTATAGCTGAAACTGGGGGAGGGGTATATTTGAATATTTTTTGCTCCCTCTCCCTTCCCCTCCTACATTTTCATGCAATTTATTTATGTGATTTAGAGGCGCATGTTACAGAACCTGTCGATTAGGAAGGTACATCTGATGGGACTGTGACAAGGGCCTTCCTCGTGGTGGCCCCTTCTCCATAGAACATCATTCCCCACCTTGTTGCTTTTCCAAAAGGCCCTAAAAATGTGTAATTGTGGGTGGGCCTCAGGACCACAAATGGAGACCAAACTGATCTTGATCAGAGCCATGGTGGCGCAGTGGTTAGAATGCAGTACTGCAGGCTCCTTCTGCTGCCTACCGGCTGCCTGCAATTTGGCAGTTCGAATCTCACCAGACTCAAGGTTGACTCAGCCTTCCATCTTTCCGAGGTGGGTAAAATGAGGACCCAGATTGTTGGGGGCAAGAGGCTGACTCTGTAAACCACTTACAGAGGGATGTAAAAGCACTGTGAAGCGGTATATAAATAAGTGCTATTGCTATTGCTATGTGGCTGATTTGATTGTGTTGTTGCTGCCATAGGGGATAGGGTAAGAGGAGATTTTTATTATATGGTGGATTTTTTTTTTTAAAGTAAGCTGCCCTGAGTTACCTACATGTGACTCATTAATAAATAAAATAAATATGAACAATATTTTTGGAGACATCCCAGAATGCTTATCCCACACAGTGATCCCAATCATATCAATTGGTGAGGCTGTTCCCAGCCATTTCTAATAGCTGGAGATGCTGTTTTCACTCTCCCCACTCATATCTATGTTGATTTTGAGTGGTCCTTGGTTCTCTCTGAGCTTACTTGTTTTCTTGAAGATGTTTCATTACCCAAACTAGGTAACATCATCAGTGCTAGAAGGGAGTAGGGTTTGCTCTCTGTTTATATATAAGTGCAGTGATGATGTTACCTAGTTGTGTCATGAAACATCTGCAAGAAAGCAACAAACTTAGAGAACACCAAACATCCCTCATTTCAACCCTGAATCACAAATATTCTCCTTTATTGGTATGCTTGGTTTTCTTTCTAGCAGAGAAGTACCAGCCACGTTCTGTTTATATCTTTTAAAATTATCTGTGGGGCAGTTATTACCAACAGCAATGATGGTGCAGTGGTTAGAATGCAGTATTGCAGGCTAATTCTGCTGACTGCCAGGGGTTCAATCCTCAATCCTTCCATCCTTCCAAGGTCAGTAAAATGAGGACCCAGATTGATGGGGAAAATATACTGATTTTGTAAACCACTTAGAGAGGGCTGTAAAGCACTGTGAAGTGGTATATAAGCCTAAGTGCTATGGCTATTGATCCAAGATCTTTTTTGGAAATAAATGCTGTTCCAAAAACTGATGCTTGGCAAAGCAACTTTCCTTTTCATTCCTTCCTTTTCTTAAAAAAAAATAAAATAAACAGGAGATAAGTTACTGTGCTCCACTATGATGGAGTTGTTTGTCATTTCCTCTCTGATTGCCGAGCTCCTAATTCTAATCGAGTTACTGTAAAATTAATGGAAATGAGCAGCAGGGCAGGATGAAGCAAATCAATGTGTTTGCCCCGAAATTAAGCAGCAAGGAGGTTGAAAGGTAAGGAGAGGAAATGTTCTTTGCAAATAACTCTCACCTTCTGGAAAACATCCAGCTATTGAAAACTCTACACAAGGCAAGGAAAAAGAAAGGGAAAAAAAAATATTTGGCCATGTCATTCAGATGATTCCCAGATGCTGCCTTGGCTTGTGCTTATGATCAAGAATGACAAAGTTGGACCTTCTCCAAACCCATTTGGATCTAGTCTCCCAATCGTAAAGGTGATCGTGGTACAAACCAGGATCTCCTGATTCTCTTATGCACCACGGGCAAACCAAGAATGCACAGTCGGGCCAGAGGGAAGTCTTTAAGGTTGTATTTTAATGACCTGTGAATGATTGCAGGGCATAATGAAGGCGGAGGAAGTTCCCGGTGAAAAGGTGATGTAACAGACGCCTCCGAGGTTTTAGCCAAGCTGATGGGGAGAGTTGATACATATATTACCTTCGCTCTGTTTTTCACTATCTTGGAGTGAATATTTTCATTGGCAAAAATTAAGGGATTGAGGAGGGGATGTATTGATGGCTTTCTTTTCTCTTTTCCTTTATTAACCAACTGGTTCCAACAAGGTGGAAAACAAGATTAAGGGGACCGTTTTGCTTACAACAACTCCTGCCCGGGGCAGCTCTCCTCCTGCCAAATTGGTCGCTCTGCAGTCATCCCTTGCCTTTCTATTGTTTGAATGTTATGACAGGGTTCGACCTTGCTGGGAAGGGCCTCACTTCACTGCTCCAGCAGTCTCTTTTTGCTCTCCAAGAATAACACAGACCCATTCATTTCTACAGTGCGATGTTTCCATAGGTGAGCTGCAGGGCTCAAGAGGCAGGCTGGGGGCCTTGGCTTCACATGTGAAAATAAGGAACTTGGCCCAAACTCCATGTTTGCCCTCAGAAATTGGGGAAAAGGGGTGTCTGGGAATCTTCTGTAAATACAGTTGCGTGACTGATAAGAGCCAGAGGTGGAAAACAGAGACTTTGTTGGACTTGGCTTGTACAGCACCCGTTGGAGATGCCAACTAAAAAGGAGTGTTTTTTTCCTTTTTTTAAATTAGATCTAAAACTGAATTTAAAAACCTTCAGGATTCCAACTTGGCTCATTGCTTTCCATTCCCATCTCTTTTTGGAGGAAAAAATATTTTTTTTTCTACAAAGTAGGGAATCACGTTTATTTTTTTTAGTCAGTTCCTCCAGAGAGCTATCTAGACATATCAGGTAGGAAACTTATGGGCTACAGGTAACCTCCTGTACCCTGTTTGTTGCCTGGAACTCTTTATAGTGAGGTGGCACCAAATTTTCCATCCCTCTCCAGTCCTTTGCATTCTGATGGGTATGTATGGCAACTGTGTGGGTGTGAGGCCACATATGGAATACTGCATACAGTTCTGGTCATCATGATACAGAAAAAATGTTGAGATCCTGGAAAGAGTGCAGACAAGAGCAACTGTCAGGTCTGCCATCTTCAGCTTGGCAACTTGCTGGCATCCTGCCATCAAAAGCTAGAAAGGGGGAGAGGGACATTTGTGCAAGCAAATGGGCAATCACCCTGCCTGTCTACGTGATGTGAAATTGGGAGTGGGAATGACAGCTTGACAAAAGCTCAGGGAAGCTCAGAACTAGTTTGTGCCAGCATTTAAGGTCATGCACCTTGAGAAAGAATGTGGATTACCCTAAACACCTCAGCATTCTCAAAACACCTAGGCAAACTCTTGTTCATGGGGGAGGGCTGGGATGTGGGGAAAGTTTCTATAACTTTTGAGCATGGAAAATCTAGTTCTAGCCTGACTCTACTGCAACCAACATCTTTTAATAGAAGAACCTATCACTTCTACCAAGCAGAGTTGGGGGGGGGGCTGTCTTTCTTTCCTAAGGGACCAGACTGGGGCAGACCTTTATCAGACTTGATAATGATGATAAAGGGTCTGGAGGCTAACTGATGAGCAGTTGAGGGAACTAGATATGTCTAACCTATCGAAGGAAAGTACTAGGCGGGGCATGATAGCAGCCTTCCAATATTTGAAGTGACAAATGTTGGAGGGGATCAACCTATTCTCCAAAGTATCTGAGGGCAGGACAAGAAGTAACAGAAAGAAGATCATTAAAAAGCAGTCCACCCTAGAAGTAAGGAAAAATTATCTGACAGTGAGAACAATCAGTGGAACAGCTTGCCTCCTGGAATTGTGGGTGCCCCATCACTGGAGGTTTTCAAGAACAGGCTGGACAACTATTTGATCAGGATGGTATAAAACTTGTACTTTGCGTAGTGGGTTGGAGTAGAAGACTCCGAGGTCCCTTCCAATCCTATGATTCTATGTTCTATGGGTGATAGATGGAAGGCACAAATGGATGCTTGTCAATGGTGGCTGCATTGGGCAGGACCTCCCTGCAATGTGCACTTAACCCTTCCTCCCCTATTATCTATCAACTCATTGTCCACCTGCCTTGCCACAGGGGTGAGTAGTTGGCTTCCAGAAGGCTTCTGAAATTGAAACCAATAAAAGTTTGGCTGGAGGCCCTCAAGTCAGCAATCCCTGATATAGAGCCCCACAAAATGGCCATCTAATCTAAGGTCAGACCAATAAGCCTTCTGGTACACTTTTGCCTCCTCTGACATGTGTAGGTTCTACTCTGGCCCAAGATGGAGAATTAATGATGCTCACAGTTTTTACTGATTTCTGTCCTGCCTTTTTAACAAAAAGTTAAACCTGGAAACATGAGTCCTTACAAACTAATTTTGCCTAACTGAGCATCCAGGAATGCAAGAATCTTGCACTCATTGATCAAGACTGCCTCCTTGCAATATTTAAATTATTTCCCCAGCTGTTTGAATGACAACAGTTTGAGCCAATACAATGTGACTTTCAGAAGTCTTTTTGCTTTTGAATATAGAAATAGGAAAAGAGGAAGACCTTTTTTGGCATAAATTCAACAGACATGAGAAAAGACAGTCCTCCCCTCATATTTTAACTGCTTTGATCGGGCTATTTTTAAAAGCATCACACACCGAGAGAACTCCAGGGAATGTACTGTGCTGGAATATTTTAAGTACTTTAGCAATAAAAACAAAACAAGACAAAACAAAAAAACAATACAACGTCTCTGTGGTTTTGACGCTTATCTCGAATCCATTTCCACCTATTATGTGTCAAACAGAGAACATGAAGGTTTGACCCAACTCATTGGTTGTTGAGAACCCAGAAGAAGAATGAAGACAGAAGGAGGAAGTACAGTAAGGGAATCAATTGAAGAATGGATTGATACAGCTTCAAGGGAAAAGAGAATTTAGTCTTGCTGGTAAATATGGGACACCTGAAAAGATGGGAGGGGGCTCATTACACAGACACCACCCTTTCCCAAAAAGGCATGGATAAGAATTGAAATCTAGGCACTAAGTGAAGCCAAGATTGTCAATCTGAGCCTAGAGCTAGATTGACTCACTATGTGTCTTTACTTAAAGCTGGATAATCTGTTAATCCAGGCTTTCTCAACCTTGGCAACTTTAAGACATGTGAACTCCAATTCCCAGAATTCTCCAGCCAGCATGGTTGGCTTGGGAATTCTGGGAGTTGAAGTCCATGTGTCTTAAAGTTGCTAAGGTTGAGAAAACCTATCTAACTATAATATTTTGCTTTCCTTTTCTTCATGTTTTTGCCTTTTGTTTCTTCATGGACATATTTCTCTCTATTTTCCTTCCAACCATCTGGGAACAGTATATGTATACCTGTGTATGTGTGCATGTGTAGATGCATGCTCACAATATACTATCTTTATTATTTAATCACTTTACATCCTTAATAACCAGCCCATTCAAATAATTCTGGAAGAGTGCTTAAGGTTGGGAAGGAAAAGACTTGAAAACACCCAAACTTTAGAGTATTCAGAGTTGATGATAAGCTTGTCCTTTGCACCTGTCTGCAAATAGAACAACTGTCACCCAACATAGGATGGAGTCCATACTTGTGAAGGAGTTTATCAAATAGCTAATACAGAGATTGGGGGCCAGGAAATAACCTGGCGTTGCCCAACTGTGAATGGATAAGAGCCAGATTGACGGCCTAACTAGATAGATTAAACCAGAAGATCAATGCCAACAGAGACTCCACAAGACTAGAACCAAACTTTATTTAGAGACAGTATAATAATAGTATCCTGTAAGTCTGATGGTGTTGTATCTCCTGCCTTTTTTATACTCCAGTGAATCAGAGAGGCATTTCCCTAAGTTGTTTCTAAATATAATCCTGGTATAAATATGATCGTGGTCTGAATATGGTCTGGCTCCATATTAGCTTTGTATTAAATCAGTATGTATGCAAACAGAGCTGTAATATTCTTTAAGTCCTGGGAAGCAGGATCATAGTTTCCCAGAACTTAAAGAATATTTCAGCTCCGTTTGCTTACATATTGGTTTAATATGGAACTAATAAAGAGCCAGACCATCACCAAGCAATCACATTTTGACCAGAGCGGTAAGTTGTAAAACACAAAAAGTTGTTGGAAAATCAGTTGATGTATCTTTGAAACCCCCAGGAACTGAAGGAGGAGCAGGATGGGTGAAAGGTAGAATATCTGACTGGGGTTGAGAACAAGGGCATCTAAGTCTCCTTGATTTCATAATGCACAGATAATGAAAAGGGGAAAGATTATTAAAAACATCTAAGAGGGCAATTTGGACACCCATAGACCTTCTAAGGGCTTTATTTTTCTAATTCACAGAATTATCAAGATGGAGAAAGCATGTGCAGGATTTCCCGTAAAGTTCTGCTAAGCATGGTTTAAACTGCCCACTGCATGACATCACTCCACTCACTGAAAATTACATAATAAAGGGCAACAACAATGGATCCATTTCCTTGGGCTTCCGAAAGATTACCTCATTTTTACATGAGATATAGAAAGCTTTAGCAAATCCAATGTTGAATTAAATTCAGTATGAGTATCAGTATGGAAGAGAGGGAAAGTCCTCAATTTACAACCATTCCTTTGAAGTTGCAGCACTGAAAAAAATGAGTCTTGACCGGTCCTGATGTTTACAACTTTTGCAGCATCCCCATAGTCATGTGATCAAAATTTGGCTGCTTGGCAACTGGCATGTACTTATGATGGTTACAGGACCAGTCATGTCCTCACCATTTGCAACCTTCCCAACTGGCTTCCAACAAAGAGTCAGTAGGAGAAGCTGGATTTGCTTAATGACTGCATGATTCATCTAACAACTGTAATGATTTACTTAACAACCATGCCGAAAATGATAATAATTAGGCATGACTCATTTAACAACCGCTGTGCTTAGCAACAGAAATTCTGATCCCTATTGTGTTTGTAAGTTGAAGGCTATCTATAATTGAAATAGTTGAAAACACCCTTTGCATTAATGTAACATGGCTAGTTAATCTGGTGACTGAATTAAGTATTTGATGGGTTTCACAGTACACTGAATGGAAACTAATTGGATTGGGTTCATACAACATGATAAGTTGCCCCACCCCCAGCACATTATACAGATGTGGCCATTGTATCTTTAACTGATTTGGTTAAGCTTCCTATGTGAACAAAAAATACTGCTGGAAACAGAGGAAAGATTGCAAACTTTAAAAAAAAACAATAAATGGAAGAGATGAAGTAATGGAGTGAGACCATTATAAAATCATAGCATCTAAGGATTACAGGAAAAATGTGAGATCATAGCAATAGTCCTAAACTTATATACCACTTCAGAGTGCTTTCCAGCCCTCTCTAAGCAGTTTACAGAGTCAGCATATTGCCCCCAACAGTCTGGGTCCTCATTTTACCGACCTCGGAAGGATGGAAGGATGAGTCAACAACCATGAATTCCCTCAGGATTGAACTCCAAATTGTGAGCAGAGTTTGCCTGCAATGCTGAATTCTAGCCACTGGCCACCCCCCTGCATTCCTAACAGAAGACAATCCAGGGTCTCCAGCAATCAGAGTCCATCCCTTCTATGATTCTGTGTTCCTCTGATGAACCGTTTTTAATATTAGGACCTTTTTTTCTGATAACCAACCAAAATCTCTAATGATTCTGATGCTGGAATATTCGGGTGAAACAGGCACATTTGAAGCTCCAGATATCCCCAGTCCTATTTTTGACATAGTCAAAGCAGTTGAAGATGGCATAGCTGAAATTTAGTGGCAAAAGATCAGTTTTCAACATCAAGAGTTTTGATGTGTTTGTGCTACGTGTGGTTTTACTTCCCTCTGAAAAAGTAGGATTGAAATAAAATTCTTCCCCGAAGGGCTAACATTTTCTAGTGACATCAAGGGCTAGTTCTTCAAGAATGCAATTAAAAATAAAATAAAATAAACAGCTCTTGTCTATGACTCCTCCCTGTCTTTCTCATGTTCCTATATTAAGAGGTTTAGCTAAATAAGGTTAAAATGAAGTTGAGTATCTCATTCAGGGCATTGTAGGAAATCAACCATTGCCTTGGCATCATTTATGAACCAGACCATCAAAAGTTAAGCCACAAGATGCTTTTGCCATTTGGATTTCCCATGCTAGGTGAGTCTGGATATTGTGTTTTTTTAACCTGAGTTTAGGATTAAGTGAGTTATAAGAACTCTGCCAAATTGTTTCCACTGTAGGGATAATAGCCGCTGGGGCAAGGGTGGAATTGGAGAAATGTCATCCGAGAAAGGATTAAACTCCCTTCCTCCCATACAGCTATTTTTATCAAATTTCCTTCCAGAGAGTTAGCCCTGTTGGGCGATTGAAGGGGAAAGAACCATTTGCAGATAAGCTTCATCAGTTGCTGATAAGAGATTATATTGTTGTTGATCAACTCACAATGAAGTTCTGTGCCACACCTAGGAACTATTTTATAAACAGTCACACTATAAATAACTATCAAAGTTTGCACCCTCCTCTTTTCTTTTCCGTCTCGCCTTGCGTCGCCTCGTCTTGTACCATGGCTGCCAGTTCAGGCTGCAAAAATACGAACTGCTGCTAGATGGCAGCAAAGAGACACAGAAAGCATAGTATTTCTTGCCGTCTACTGGTCATCCAGATTTTTGCAACCCATCTGATGTCCTCCTTTCTATGCACCTTCTCTTTCAATAATCCAAAAATATATGTATGTCCCCTCCAGATCAGCTCCATGCGTCTCACATCGGTTTATGAGTAAAAGATTGTCAGTCGTGAAGTCTTGTTAATCTTCTTGGTGCCACAAGATTAGATTTATTTGCTGCTCAGATCAACATTTCCTTCCACCCACACTCCAGGACAGTTGTGGATTCCATTCTGAGCAGAGATTGGCCTTGATGATCTCAAGGGTGCCTTCCACATTTGAACATTTAAAAAAAAAACACAACAAAAAACATGATGGTCTGAATTCTATTGTAATTCTTCATCAGATTAGTTCCAGCCAGGGGAAAACCTCAAAGAACAGATCATTTTGTTTCTCTATTTTCAGCAAAAATGGATCTGAAGATTTTCCAAATAGAAGGGAATTTGAACACCATCCAATCAATGTATTATTTAGTGTAGTGTTCTGGGAAGAGAGAGATGTATTGCTGTATGGTAGCCAAAAAGCAGGAGGAATCAGATAGAACCTTTTCAGCTGACAAATTTGACTAAAAGGCATCAGCTTTGGGGAGACATCAGGCAGGCTTGGTGATCTCTGAAAGTGACAACAAAACACACTGAAATTATCAATTGATAAGATATTTGTAATGTCTTGCATAACTTGCATTTGCTTCACCTGTCTTCTCTTTCCTTCTTTGCCTCATCCTAGTTTAAATCTACTCTACACAAGGAAGAAGTTAAATGTAGTTCATGAACTGTAACTCATGCCTTTTAATAAAATATTAGCCAGAAAGGTGCCAGCAGATTCCTTCTGATTTGGAGCTAACTGTGCAGCGCTATCCAGGTTTACTGAGAAGTGAGTCCCATAAATATCAATCAGGCTTTCTTCCAGCGAGTGGATGTAGTTGTAGCTGCAATCACAGCATTTCTTTTCTTCCACTGCACACTCTAGCAACTCAAACACTGAAATAACAATTCAGTGAATAATTGAGGATCAATTTCAGGTTAATAACCAAGGTTCACCAGATGCTCCCTCTAGTAGGGTTAGATGTAAGCAAGCCATGATGAAAAAGGACGCCAAGTCCTTCAGTTAAATATGGTCATAAGAGTTTCCCATCTGATCAGATGGAAACACAACTTGTGGTAAGTCATGGTTTGGAACACAACTTGTGCTAAGTCATGGTTTGGAACTAGGGCAATTTGGGATTCAAATAAAAGGCTGCATTATATAGTGTACGTCATTTGTGAATGCTGACCATACATGAGATATATACTTTAATACAAGGATCCCAATAGGTTGTTCATCTAATGTGCAGTCCACATTAATGATCTCTTTCTTATATAATTAACATTCAAAGAATGCATGCATTATGTCCTCTATCTCTGGAGCTCTGCAAATACAAGTATGTTTATTAGAAGGGACTTGGTTAAATCTTCCATATTTTATGCTATTGGACTATTAGGGTAAGGATGATTATTGGTTTTGTTTTTAAAAGATGATTTGTTCCAATAATCACTTTAGACTGCAGAGGGGTTGACAGCAAACCACAATGAAATGCAGACTAGCATCATCAAATGCCACCCTTGCATAATTACAGCCCCATCTCTGATACACATACATACATGAGTCACATTGTTAGCATGATGTAGTCATTCATGTTTTGTCATTTGCTCTCCCCCTCCCTTGCAGATAATCATGTCTCATTCACACTGAATGCCTGATGTTGCCAGGAAGACCTGATAGCATTTTGAGATAGGACTTTAAGGCTGTGAGTAAGTGTTCGACAACTCATTGTGGACTGGAAATCACGTGTTGCCCAGTGGAATGAAAGTGAAGTAACTCTATTGTTGATTAGCCAATAAGTCATATCAAATACAGAATGTAAAACACAGAATATTAATAAGACCATATGTAAAGATGGAATTAAATACAGATTACGGGTGACATAATAGCAGTATTCCAATATCTAAGGGGTTGCTACAAAGAAGAGGGAGTCAACCTATTCTCCAAAGCATCTGAAGGCAGGACAAGAAGCAATGGATGAAACTAATCAAAGAGAGAAACAACTTAGAACTAAGGAGAAATTTCCTAACAGTGAGAGCAATTAATCATTGGAACAACTTGCCTCCAGAAGTTGTGAAGGTTTCAACACTGGAGGTTTTTAAGACAAGAATGGACAAACATTTGTCTGAAATAGCATAGGGTTTCCAGCCTGAGCAGGAGGTTGGACTAGAAAACCTCCAAGATCCCTTCCCACCCTGTTATTCTGTGAAAGAAGAAAGAATGCAAATCATATTTCAGTGTCATCCCTACAATTTACCCCAATGAAACCCACAAATGCAGATCTCAATGGAACTGTTTTGTTTGTGTTATATATGCAATGTGTGAATTCTGATCCCACATGTAATATATTGCTTTAATATAAGGATCCCAATAGGTTGTTTATCTAATGTGCAGTCCAAAATATGATTCTCTCTCTTTTTTATATAATTGACATTCAAATAATAGATGTGTTATGTCCTCTATCTCTGGAGCTCTGCAAATACAAGCATTTTCGTTATAAGGGACTTGGTTAAATCTTCAATATTTAATCATTGTGTCCAGTGGTTTGAATCTTGTAATGAAATGGAAGCATTCATCAGGCCAATTCTATATAGGCTGCAAGGTATACTATTAACCCACAGAACAGTCTTGCCAATTTTTCATTTTATTTATATATATAAAAAAATCTTTTTATTTAGAAAAAAAATCAAGACACAAACACAGAGTGCATACCCATAGCCCTTCATCTTGCACCCTGCAAGTGTGAATGTTGGCTATGAACCAGTGATGTGAAGCCAGCTTCTTAATGGCCATGTTGATCTGAGACATTTCCATCAAAGGCACACAGGTGGGTTTTCTACATCCAACAATCTCCTTTTCACAGCTTAGTTATCAGAAACAGTTCAGTAGAGATGGAAAAAAAAAGGTCCTTGCCCCCCTATCTCTTCCTATCACAATTTGCTCTTGATTGAAGCTGGAGAGCAATCCTATTTTTATAACCACCCCAAGCTTTTCACCTGCAGCAACAAAAACCAGTTTCCAGAGCATATATTTTTGCAATTCCAAACACAAAACCCCCAAACCACCCAGCTCCTTTGATTTAATCCAGAGAGAGGCAGGAACTTTTTCCTAAAAGGCTGACACATGAGCACTAAAAAAACCCCTCCACATTACTTTCCCATTGCAGGGGAGATTGTGGTTTTAACACTGAAGAATCCAGCTTGTGCTTATAGTCATATGATGTGAAACAATTTGAACACATAATTTTAAAAAAGAAGGTACAAATAGGAAGCCAGGAAAGAGATTGGCCACTGCAACAATTCATAAGGGTACACATATAACATAATATTGACCCCAAACATCCAGGAGTAATCTCTGTTTGGCAGAGTCCTACACAAATAATGATTGCAATGAGAAGGATGGGTGAGCAGCTACACTGGACAAGGCCAGATAGCTTTCAATATTTAAGGAGTATCATCAATGGACAATTTATGCTGAGTAAAGTTCAGATAACACAATAGTCTTTTGTCTACGAAGGAATGTGGCTTCACAGAACCATCAGCATGAAATTCTGATCCATTTAAAACCAAGAGAAATTTGTGCCTGCTGCAGCTTTTCATAATTTGGTATCTTCCAGATGTGCTGGGATCTCAGTGCCCAGCATCCCAAACCAGCATGGCTGGAAACTTGGGGACCTGCATCCCCAACAAGGTTGAAGCACATTTAGCTTGTGGAAGGCCAATCTCCAGAAAAGTGTCCTGATGGAATGAGAGATGGAATTACATAACCAAGGAGACTGAGAACGGGGAGTTAATTTACACAGCGAACAGTTTTGATTCAACTTATCCGAGTTACCAGTTGAAGGGGAAAACATGTAGAGAGAGCCCCTTTGCAGACCAAAGGTTCACCCCAGTGTCAGTGGAGACAGAAAATGGAGTTTCAAATATGGTGAGATTGAAAACTGTGCTTTTCTACTCTGTTAGATGGAAGACATTTATAAAGTAATCCAGAGGACCTAAGTCATATCAGCTCTATACTTAAATAGGAGTCATATTTAATAAGATAACATCAGCAACAGCAATTATTCTCCCTAATGCCTACTTGAAACAATATGCAAATGGTAGATGAGCTGCAATATTTAATAAGCAAGCTGCTCAGAAGTTTGACAACTGCAACGTGAAAACAAATCTACTTGACAGATGACTTTCCTCAACCTGTTCACATGTCCATTCCTAAAATGGTGACATACCAGAAGTTCCTCCTTGAGTTTATTCTGCACTCTCCTTTTCAGCTTGCATCTACTTCCAAAATTTGAAACCCAGTTTGGATAGTCCAAGCTGGTTTCTTTTCTACCTACCCTCCTCCCTTTGTGGCTATTTTCTGGTCTCACAAGACATCTCAAAGTACAGACACAACTACTTATGTTTTTCTCCAGGAATCAACATTTAGCACTCCATCTTAAAATGCCCATTAACCAGCCACTTCTATGGTTTCTATGAGATTGTTCTATGTGTCTTTTTAAGCCTTTGGTGGATCCACAAGTTCAGTCTGCGTCCATCTTCAAGTCCCAGTTTACACCTGGGCAGTAGAATGCTATGGCAAAAACCTGGGAAGCACCTGGAAAGAATCCTGAGGCCCAGCCTCTTTCTTCCATGGTAAGGAATCATATTGGAGCCTTCCACATGAAGAGACCCTTGAGAGAATCCTGGCTGCTACCAAGGAAGCCCTCATGGAACTTACACCTCAAATGCTTGCTTGCTAGACATACTGTTTTTTAGAAGCACTGCTACTTGGGCGGCTGGACTGCCTTTCTGGAGAGAGGTGGATTTCAGGGGCTCCCGTTGCAAAGAGATCAGGAGGATTAATCTGGTTTTGCAAGGCCAGGGTTTCTTCCGTGTTGTAGTTGGCCCAGTTCTGCTCACTGGAGAGCTTGTTGTATCCCTGGTAGGGTGGAGCATGCCTGTCTGACATAGGGAGGTAGAAATAGGGTTTATCTGGTGGATAAGGCCCTGTTGGCATTTTTCTAATGCTGTTGGCATCGAAGGGTAGAGGGGGAGCAGAAGATGGGGAGCAACAGTCACTTTCCTTAACTCTTTTGACCAGGTGCTTGCAAAAGAGATGGAGAAGCTCCAGAATGTTGAGGACAAGGGAGATCAAACCCATTACCAGCATGAAAAGGATGAAGATGGTTTTTTCAGTGGGACGGGACATAAAACAGTCCACAAGGTGTGGGCATGGAGTACCTTGGCACACATAGTTAGCATGCATGACAAAGCCATATAGGTACCACTGGCCAAGAAGAAAGCCTGCCTCAAAGATGGTCTTGAAGATCACGCTGATGACATAGGTCCACATCAGAGGCCCACGGATTTTAATTCGGCCATCTTCAGCCACACAGATCTTGGCCATCTTCTTCTCCACTGCCACCAACATGGCTGCCACCTTGTAATCTTTGGCTTGCAATGCCCGGAGTTCACTCTCCTGTTCCTTTAGCTTCTCCTCTTGTCGGGAGAGGTAGATGACGTGCCCCAGATAGAGCAAAGTTGGGGTGCTGACAAAGAGGAATTGCAGCACCCAGTAACGAATATGGGAAATAGGGAAGGCATGGTCATAGCAGACATTGGTACAGCCAGGTTGCTTGGTATTGCACACAAAATCGGACTGCTCATCCCCCCAAACGGACTCCCCAGCTAGACCCAGGATCAAGATTCGGAAGATGAAGAGGACCGTCAGCCAGATCTTGCCGATGACTGTTGAATGTTCCTGCACTTGATCCAGTAACTTCTCCAGGAAGCCCCAGTCGCCCATCTTGTGCTAAGGACAATAGAGAAGTAGGAATTAACAAGGGATCCATAATCATTTAATGAGAGCTTGAGGTTCCCACCACCATTTGAGTTCTAGGTAGGCAAACATCCTGAATTAAAGCTTACAGTGGCCCCTAGAAGGCCTTCAAGGGCTCCCAAGGAAGACAAGGCTAACGAACAGGGCCATAATCCATCCCAGCCAATAGCTGTGAAAACTCATTCTCTTCCCAATATAGATGGACTTATACAATATCTTAAGTCCAACCAAATTGTACGATGGTGGTGTTTATACAATATTCTTAATTTAGTTATTGAGGAAACCCTCTTGTCTAAATTACACTGTAAACTGCAAAGTCACAAAAAATAACCATGGTTAAGACTAGTATCCTATGCAAATACAGCTGCATACGTTTGCAATTGATCTGATTTGAGGTGTTGTGGGAACACAGAATATAGCTGAGCATGATTTGAGGTTGTGGTTAGAGTTTAAATCAATAGTAATATTTTACCTAGCAACAGGGGAAGTGATGACACTGAAGAATGTTTTTGTGCATCTCTGTGTAGCACAAAAATGATTTGAATAAGTCCCCTACCATATTTTAATAATACAACATATGCATATATGTTATAAACATAGCTTTTACTCTATTGGACTTTAAAAAAGAAGAAATGCTTTTCTGAATAGTAGTGCAGAAACATAAATATGTACATGGGATAGAAAGGACATATTTTTAAAAAAACAACAACAACAGAGGTACTTGAGTGACTGTCACAGAGAAGGAAGGGAGGTTGACCTATTCTGCGAAACACCTGAGTGCAGGACAAGAAGCAATGGGTGGAAGATCATTAAAGAGATGTCCAACTTAGAACTAAGGAGAAATGTCTTGGCAGTGAGAACAATTAACCAGTAGGATGGCTTGACTGTAGAAGTTGTGGGTGCTCCATCACTGGAGAATTTCATGAAGAGATTGGATAGCCGTTTGTCTGGAATCATGTAGGGTCTCCTGCTTAGGCAGGGAGTTGGACTAGAAGAACTTCAAGATCCGTTCCAACCCTAATATTCTATGTTCCAGGTCAGGCAAAAACATTCAGAAGGAGAGGGAAAGAGAGAGAGAGAAAGAGAAAGAGAGAGAGAGAAGCTACAGGATACTCTGAAGGGAGTAAAGCATGTGAAAAACTAGAGAATAACCACACCCATCATCACAGGCTGTAGAACTCCAGCTGTGAATCCAGAACCAGCTTCCAAAATTCCAGGTGGGTACTAATTCACCCCTAAAACATAATATGCCCCTTTACTAGATCATCTTCAGGCAGAGAACATCCAATGAATGCAGACTTTTGAGAGCTGTGCCAGGAGGAAGCACATATTAAGGCAAAATTCCATGTATGGGTCTCAGGCAGTCTGAGTACAAATTCTATCATGACCTCTAACTTTGTCAGCTTCAACTTAATATAGAATAATTAGATTTTCTGAAGAAAACGGTACAGATCGCCAAAATGGCTTACATTTCAAAAGGAAATTCTGGAAACCGAAAGCTGTTCTTTTGTTCTTCTTCCGGAAGGGTTCTATAAATATCTTTCTTTTTCAGAAATGCTTGCGTTTACAGTTCACTTACAATAAGAGAAACATTTAGGTGCTACAACACTGTCATTTTTCCCTAGAATAGTCAAACAAAACTGCCCTCCTGAAATCAGAAGTAGCATTAACCATGAAGTTAAAAATAATGTGCATCTGTGCCTGATCAGGAATGTAAAAAAATGATTTTAAAGCAATCAATGATTGTAAAAGTCTCCTTTCAAATAAAATTGCACGTTACCTGGCTTAAATTTATTTTTTTGACGTTTGAAAACTCAGCAGTTTCACAGATGGGAGAAGATGGAAGTATGACGTTTTAAGCATGCAGTCATAAATCCAAATGCCTTGTTCTTCCCTATAAAAACTGGTTGCAGGAATTGGGTATGTCTAGTTTAATGAAAAGGACTAGGGCTGAAACGATAGCAGTGATTGAATATGTCAGGGGTTGCCACAAAGAAGAGGGGGTCAAGCTATTCTCTAAAGCAACTGAAGGCAGGACAAGAAGCAATGGATGGAAACTAATCAAGGAGCAAAGCAACCTAGAACTAAGGAGAAATTTCCTGACAGTGAGAACAATTAATCAGTGGAACGACTGGCCTCCAGAAGTTGCTCCACCACTGGAGATTTTTAAAGAAGAGACTGCCTGAAATGGTGTAGGATCTCCTGCTTGAGCAGGGGGTTGGACGATAAGACTTCCAAGGTCCCTTCCAACTCTGTTATTCTGCTATTCTATCCCTTGCAAGAAATATTTCACTGTACTGTATCTTCTTCATGCTTTGCTACAGCCCTGTCTATATGCCCTGTTTTTTAAAAAATACAGAAGCCCAAACATTGCTGCATTGGCATTTAAAGGATTAGCTTTTAAAATCTCCCACCCAGAAAGGAAGAGAGCCATGATAATCTAGGGGATAGTAAAAAAAAAAATAATCTGGTATTTTATGCCTTTTAATAAAACGTGTTGTTTGGAAAAGATGCTGCCAGACTCCTCCTGTTTCAGGAAGGCGGTAGAACTAAAGGAAAAAAAATATTGTTAAATTTACCCAAGAGTGCCTGCACAGCTGTGACTATGATAATTTTATTTTATATACATATTTTCTATCTCTAGCCTCAGCAGTTTATTAAGAGTTAGTGCCTGAGGTTGCCAATTGCTTTGGTAAAAATAGGGATAAACAATAAAGACTGTCTCCTGGGTTGGGGGGGGGGGGGGGGGGGGGGGGGGGGGGGGGGGGGG
>JANHFL010001995.1:344541-355635 GCA_032468155.1 Oxyrhabdium leporinum | reverse complement strand
TCCTTCCTCTCCTCTCCTCTCCCGTCCCCTCTCCTTCTCTCATTTTCCCTCTTTTCTTTTCTTTTTTCTTTTCTTTTCTTTTTACTTAGTACTTTTCTTTTACTCATGTTTACTTTCTTCTTTAAATTTGCATCAACTTTACACAGTTAATAAAAACTTCTGTAAGAAAAACTAATAAAAGAAAGGAACTTGTGCCTGCTCTCTGTTGCTAACTGATCCAAAATGAGTCATGAGTCCTGCCTAAAGTTTGTTCATGGTGGATTTTATTTCCCGCAGCAACAGAAGCATCATCCAAACAAATACTTTAAACATGATTTTAATTCTTGCTCTGCATGGAAGACAGTCTACATGGAACTCAGTTAAGGAGACTCAAAATCTATTTACAAAAAATTCTGTAGTCATAAGTTTCTACAGTCATAAGATCCACAGTTGTCTCAAAATAGCTTAAATATTTTAACAGCAACATCTCTTCTGTTGCTTGATTTGTTCCTTTTGGCTAAATTGAACTGTAAACATTGATTTCGAATAATATTTCCCTCCATTTCTCTTCTTAAGACATGTTCCATTTTCTCTGGACTAATCCTTCCAGAATAATTTCAAATGTTACATTACACTTGATTTCAGTGGGAATTTCTCTTTTTCAGACAGGATGAGAGACCAAGTGTGGAGAATTAGGGAAAGTTTCATCAAAGTTTCATCAAAGTAGTGAATAAAAAGTAGGAGAAAATTCAGGAAGAAGAAAAACCCAGGATGCTCTTCCCTCTTTTTTATCCCCTCGTCATCCCTTCTATCTATACCAAATTTAGTTTTCCACGTCAGGATACCTCTGTCTTTTCCAGAGAATAGAAGGCCATGTCATGTCTGGAAGGCTTTAGAGAAGAAAATACTGTCTCATTCCTTTTTAACTCAAGCATCTTTGTTTTTGTCAGTAGATAACTATGATACAAACAATGCTTTGTTAAAGTACTTTCTATTGAAAAGTGGGTACTGTCATCAAGCTCAACTATAAATGGGATAGGAACGGTATAAGCAGACTCTCTCCTCCTCCATCTTGCAAAAATTTGCCTTGCAAAACTTTGCTTCCCTGGGAATTCTTCAATATGAATTCAAATTCATAGTGGATTTCCTCCAGGTGAAACTCAGGAGAGGAAATTCAGCTACAACAATCTTTCAGTGTGCTTTGTTTCGGCTGCTTTGTAGATTGCATTGACATTTGGTATTTTAGAGAACTGTGGACTGCAAGAGAAGGGAGGACATCTAGGTTAAATTATCCGTGTTTACTGAATTTTCCTAATTAACTTACTCCCCTCCTTCTCAGGCAATTCAGTGACTAAGACGCTATAAACAACTCTACCAACAACTAAATAAATCAGTTGAAGAAATCAAGGGTCATAGATTTTGGCTGTCCTAGGTTTTAAAGACCACAACATATTGTGCACAGATGTTTGTCTATCTTCTGAGAGACTTTAGAAAAGTAGAAAGCATAAACCTGAGAATGTAGAAGGTTACAACTTTTCTAGAAGGGTTTGGAGAACAAACCAACATAGATTGCCAGAGCATATGAAGTGTGCGTGCTTAGCTTAGTTATAATATGAAAACAGATGGCCTTGACTTTAGACCTGAATAAACATGGCAGTGTTCCTGTCAGCTCCCTTTCAATCATTGTGGCCCTTCCCTTCTGGAAAATTTGGTTAGTGATTCAATGGAAGGCTTCCACTTCAAGTCCTCCCTCCCTCCCCAGTTCATGTTTGAAAAACCATTCATGTGTCCTGGCATTGGGCCATGCTTCTTCTCCCTCTCAGATTAAAGTCAGGTTGGGCGCAGAAGCTCTGAGTCCTTCTAAGGGGGAATTCTTTAATTTCCCATCCTGTGCATGTTCCATCCTCGAATGGCACTGACATGTGGAGGCCTTGCTGTAGGTCAAAGACTTCTTGTTCTTCTTCCACTTGTTCATTGAGCGGATCACTCTCTTGAAGATGAGGTAGAAGATCTCACATACGGTGAGGACAATGCAAAGAGCTGATGCCCCTACCATGAAGTATGTGAAAATCTTCTTCTCAGTAGGCCGAGCAATGTAGCAATCAATTGTATTGGGGCAAGGTTGTAGATCACACTTGACCAGGCGTGGCAGGTCAAAACTGTCCCAAATTCTGTGGAGCAGATAGAGGAAGACGATCTCAATACCCAGCTTGAAGAAGAGTGTCAAGAGATAAGTCCACCAAAGACCACCATGTTTCCGTCCAGTGTTGCTATAAAGTTTGGGACAGTTTTCCCCGTTTTTTTCCCGGTTCTTCCTTTCTCTGTCCTCACGATAGGCCACATGCATGATGACGAGCAGAGATGGACAGGTGACAAAAATCAGCTGCAGGGCCCAGAGACGGATATGGGAGATGGGGAAAAAATAATCGTAGCAAACATTGGTGCAACCGGGTTGCCGGTGATTGCAGTCAAAATCCTTCTGCTCATCTCCCCACACCCGCTCAGCAGCTACCACATAAACAAGGACACGAAAAACAAAGACCACAGAGAGCCAGATGCGGCCAAAAGCAGTGGAGTATTTGTTCACTCCACTCAACAGGCCCTGTAATGTCTTCCAGTCCATGGCGATAGAAGTTGGAGGCCCAGCTCACGAGCACCTGGAAAGTCAACAGAGGCATATAGTTAAATCAGTTTCCTAGTGTTCAAGCATTAGGTAACTTTTTAATGCTTACAGTAGCTTTCAATCCAACATAATATCTTGAGGATGTTACTCAGAGCAGTATGTATGACCACAGAAAGTAGGTGGCTCTCAAAAATGTGGGTGGAGCAGAGCAGGAAGAAAAGGCAATTGATATTTAGTAGCTTAAGTACATGCATGAACTAACGCTCTGCTTTTCTTCCTGCTAAAATGTGGCTGAATGCTATATTCACACTGTTTGGGGCACCAAAGATGGAGGGCACCAAAGTTGGTCTCTCATGCTAAGTTTGGTCCAACATGCAGAACCTCACTTCACTTTCCTGACAGTAAGAATAATGAATCAGTGGAATGACTTGCCTCCAGAAGTTGTGGGTGCTCCAACGCTGGAGGTTTTTAAGATTGCACAACCATTTGTCTGAAATGGTGTAGAGCAGGGCTGTCAAACTCAGGGCCTGGGGATCGGATCCAGCCTGTGGGGTGCTTAGATCTGGCCCACGGGGCTGCCCTGGAAACAGCAAAGGACCGGCCTGCAGTGCCTCTGCCACCAAAAATGGAGCTTGGGAGGTCTGCAGACAGCCCTCCCAAGCTCCATCTTTGTTGACAGAGAGTTGTAGGAGGCTGTTGCAGTTAAAAATGGAGTTTGGGAGCCCGTTTTCACTGGCAGAGTGCTCGGGCCACCACAGGTAACCCCGACAAGAGTGACATTGAGTTGGCCACACGCACCGTGGCCACACCCACCCATCCCCCCTGAGGTCAAACACAACCCTGATATGGCCCTCAATGAAATCGAGTTTGACACCCCTGGAGTAGAGTTTCCTGCTTGAGCAGGGGCTTAGCTAGAAGACTTCCAAGGTCTCTTCCACTTACATTTCCTTTCAAAATACTGCTGTCCAGTTCTCTACCAATGGTTAATTTTGTAAAATTTCCATCAGAATTATGTAGGAATGGACTGTGGAAGTCATTTCAATAGGACAGAATTGATAAGAATCTTTGCATGGCCCATAGACTGGGTTCACACAATATCCTAAGCTCCAAATTCAGGTTTGCAAAACATACTAGCAGCGTTCATATTATATATGATACCAAAACACATAATCTAAACCAAGAGTCTCCAACCTTGGCAACTTTAAGCCTGGCGGACTTTTGGAAGACTTAAAGTTGCCAAGGTTGGAGACCCCTGATCTAAACAATGGCTTTATGTGCAGACATAATTTATACTAGTTGTTAAAATAATGACTGGTTTCTCCATAATATACTACCCCATCTCTTTTTAGCTTAACCTGAATGCTGTATGGCCCTAGCTTTCCTTAGAGAACCTCATAGAACTTTATCTAGAACTTTGAATAACGTGTTGCTTTCTCTAAATTTGTGGATCCTTTCTTCTTGCTAGAGGCCCCCAGTTTTGTCTTTTCTTCCTTCCTTTACCTTTCCCATCCTTAGTTGCTTAGAATGCAAGGATGTGATTGCTTTTCTGACTGCCACTCATCTCTTTATTTATTTATTTTTAAATATTCTCTTAACTCATTCAAATACTATATGGTCCGTTCAAAAAAAAATACAGTTAGAAAATATGAAATAGAAGGAAACCTTTGGGCTATTTAGATCACAGCATCCAAGTACACCAAACATGGAGGGTGGGGTGCCTTTGCTGACAGTTATGATCCATAAATGCTTTGAAATTGGATGGAATGCTATTCTCTTCTGCAATTAGAGTCCCATTGTTATACCCCATTGTTATGACCCATTGAGTCCCATTGTTATAACCCATTGTTATGACAAGGTAGAACAATCCTCTTAATATTTTTAATTGCATTTTGCATTGTTTTATATTAGTTTTTTTAAAATATGGCTTTTATGTCTTTTTTTGTTAACCCCCAGAATTACTTAAGTTGGATGTGTGTGTGTGTGTGTGCATTCATTCATTCCAAATCAACCAGCCTACAAATAAATCACATTCTCTGAAATTATCTTGGTCACTTTTCTTCTCTGATTTTATTTCAGGCAGATAATTTGCTCTGGCTGAAAATGTTGATGTCACAATATTTATTCACTGAGCTTGGAGATAACTCATGATTCAACTATTATGTTTAGTTGACTCACAGCTTAGTGGTTTCCCGGCATATCCTTGAAATCATTTCTTGGAGGTAAGCAGTTTCCAAGATCATAGTTGTGGAAGGTTTTGACTTGATACATCGTGTCTCCCGTTCAGCAACTGGTACGGCCCAAAAGCACAGCATGGACATACTGCCTACCAAGGGTCTAGCTCAGTGTTCCTCAACCTTGTTGGCTGGGGGAATGCTGCAAGTCGAAGTCCAAATGTCTTAAAGTTGCCAAGGTTGAGAGACGCTACTCTAACTGAATGCTCTTTGGATGCTCAGGTAAAGAATGAAAGGATGTGATTGCTTTCCTGACTGCCACCTGCCTATTTTTTTTTTAAATGTCCTCTTAACTTATTCAAAGACAGCTTACCATAATCAGTTCAGACAAAATACACTCAGAAAATATGGTTCTAATTTTTGTCCGAAACATAACAAGATAGGCCTAAAAATTTTTTTTGCAATGCAGGAGAGCATAATTGAAAACTTGCATCAGATTTCCCCATCCATCATAAATGATCATTCAGGACAAGTGCATGGTTCTCAATCTTTTTAAAAGTTGTTGCTCATTGGGCAAAGAGGAAAATGTACAATACGTTTGTGAAGAAACTGCATTTTAATGAAGTGTCACTGAAGTCAAATTTGAGTTTTGCTCTGGCCTCACCTACTCCTCCCAAGTCCTGCTTTGCTGCCCCATTGTGGTAGGGTGGTAGGTAGGTGGTGTTGGTGTTCCTGGGAGGGATAAGCAAAGAATGGTGTAAGTGTATGTCAGGATCATACATTCCCAGCAGGGTCATCCAAGGTGTGAAGGTCATTCCTTCTGCCCAGGAAGCAGGTATCTATATTGGGCAGCAACAACACAGGAAGATGCTGGAGGTGGGCAATCACTTTAGGGACAATCACACAGCCATCAATTCATACTACCCAGGAGAAAACAATGGTAAATCACCTGTGTATTTTTACCAAAGAAAGCACATTGAGAGCAAGGCAAAGAAGATCTGGAAGACTGGATTAGGGACAGATCATTATGGGGAAAAAAATCTATGTGGTTGTTGACAACTTAATGACGCATATCCATCCATCCATCCATCCATCCATCCATCCATCCATCCATCCATCCATCCATCCATCCATCCATCCATCCATCCATCTTACTTATTACTCATCGGTTTTAGCCTCCCCAAATTTGCATAGCCTGGTACAGTCCAGTAAAACTGGAAGGCACCAGTTTGGAGAAGGCTGGTGATGAAAAACAACAAGCTCAAAATTGAATGGCTCAAAATTCTTAGGAGGAGACAGTTTTCCATGCTTGCTCCCCTGGTTGGAGGATCACAAAACATGAAGGACAGTTGAAAGACATGGTTGGCTATTTTTATCTAGCAGGTGGTTTTTGTTTTTGTTTTGCCTGTCCATAATGCAATTCCTTTTTAACCTATCACATCTATCTGATGAAGTCAGTTGAAGATCCTTTTAATAAACTTCATTAAGTTGATAAAGGTATTAGCAAACTCTCTTATTCTCCCCCCCCCCCCTAAACTATGGGTGTCCTCTTATGAGTCCTATCTAAAGTTCATATAGGACCTGGGAGGTTTCTGAGATTTTCCTAACGTGGATATCTCTGTAGATTTCCAAAGTGAAACCAACACATTTTTAAAGAAGTCCTCTGTAGTTACACCAGAATTTTAGATCGAGGCATTAGTCTGTCTGTCTGTCTGTCCATCCATTTTGTTCTTTTTAATCCTCCTAGGCTTAGGCCCAAATTTGCTTCTGCCTCACTTCCTCTTTCTTGCGTTTTCATCTCCCCTCCTTTGCCACCCACTCTTTCCTCTTGGCCCTGTTCTTCTGGCCATTACTGATTTCATCCCACTCTCTGGGTTACACCCGTCAACGGTCAGCCTGTTTCCTCTAATTCATCTCAGCAGGTGGCTTCTCCCATCTCTAAGTCAGAACTGGGTGACACATGCCCGCCTACTGTTTCCAGCCCATCTTGAATGACATTTCCTCTACTTTCTGCTCCTCCTCCTTCATATTTCATGGTGTACTAATGTTCTTCTATGTTTCCCTGCCAAAGGCCGTTTCTTACATAGCAACCTCTTTACTTTTAGATTATGTCTTGGATTTTCCTGTTTTTCAAGACCCATTCCAAGTCTTTAACCTTTTCTTGCTTGGGACTTATTTACATTTTTATATATTACTTATATCTTTATCACCTGTTCCACAGCCTTCTCTTAATGGTATCATTATTATGATTATTATTACTTTGATATTATGATTATTATTACTCTGTTGTTTTGCATGTACACTGAGAACTTATGTACACACACACTTGACTAATAAAAAATTCTATTCTATTCTATTCTATTCTGTTCTGTTCTGTTCTGTTCTGTTCTGTTCTGTTCTGTTCTAGTCTAATCTAGTCTAGTCTAGTCTAGTCTAGTCTAGTCTAGTCTAGTCTAGTCTAGTCTATTCCTGTGGAATGTTCTCAGTGATATTTGGGAAGCAAAAATATTGCACTGCCATCTGTCAGAAATAGTGTAGGGTCTCCTGCTTAGGTGGGGATGTGGGAGGTTGGACTAGATAACCTGCAAGGTCCCTTCCAACTCTGTTATTCTGATAAATGTTTGAATTTCTCTGATCCCTTTCTTGCTAAGAGTTTCCCCCCCCCCCTCATTATTGGTATCTGGTATTGGTCATTCCAACTAGCTAACTGCTTGACAACTTTGCCCAAGTGACATTCTGCCCATCATTAATTTGACTGTCAAGTCATGAAGGAAAAACAATGAAACCCATTCCAGGTAAGATAATGTTTAGTCAATAAATTTGACTCATGCCCACTGCCACTTGACTCAATTGGATTTGTTAAGTGACAACATTAGTATGTTCGCAATTATTTTATTGGGCGTCCAATATGGGCTGTTTCTAAGTTGTTCATGGATGAAAGCAACATAATATTCTTTTATAGATTGCTTCACATATTTTATTAAGCTGTGGTTGATTTAACCTGCCAAAAAGAAATTTAGTTCATAAACTGAGCTAAGCAACCGGGTCATAGTTTGTTCAAGGATAGTTAGCTGAACAAACTGCAATTTTCTGGATATACGTAATACACCGAGTCATGGGTATCCAACCTTTTGGTTTGCATGGGCTGCATTGAGTGAAGATGAATTATCTTGGGCCACATTCAAAATATATGATGTAGTTAATGTATATAAATAGCACATTTCTTTTATTTTTAAATCTTTTATTATACCTTGTATGGCCACATTACTAGCTGTCCAGGACCACATGTGGCCTGCAGGCCACAGATTGCATATGCCTGTCGTATGTCATAAAGAACAGTTTGCAAGATGCAGAGACTGTGCTCAGATCAGGTAGAATGGGACAACTCACCACAGCCAACTTGTGTGGCCCACTCATTGTAGAACAACTTGCCATGGCCCATTCGCCATGGGACAACTTGCTGGAGGACAATTCAACAATCCAATTTAATTATTTAAAATAATAAAAAAAAATTTTTTAAATTTTTGCCATTCACATTTCATTTTGTCCCTCCTTTGGCATCCTGTCTTTCCTGATTCTATTCCACTATTTCTATGGATTCTGTTTTCTAATTTTTTTTTCATGATTCTATTTCTATTTCTTCAATATTAGTGTAACTCTTGTCCCACAGAGAGTTTGCCATGGCAAATTATCCTGCTGCGAGCTGTCCGTGCCAAATTGGCCGTCAAGTTGACTGTGAATTGGCTGTGGCAAGTTATCACAGACCTCAGATCAAGTTCTAAGAATCTCGTGCATGGTTAAAAAAGAGTGTAAACTCAAGACTAGGATATGGCGTGATCTGTGAACCTATCTACAGCACTCTTCTACATCTCAGTCTAACTCCCAACTGCCTAATTTTTCCAGGGGCTCCTGGAGTTGTATGTTGAATAGGGATTTGAGATACAACCATAAGCATCTCATTGAAGTTCTGGCCAGCCACATAAGGTAGCCCTGGGATTACAACCAGTTTAGTGACTGTTCAAAGTTACAACGGCACTAAAAAAGTGACTTATGACCATTTCCCATATTTATATCCATTGCAACATCCCTGTTGGTCATGTGATCAAAGTTTGAACACTTGACAACTGGTGTATTTATGAAGGTTGAAGTGTTCCAGGGTCATGTGATCCCCTTTTGCGACCTTTTGACAAGCAAAGTCAATGGGGAAGACAGATTCATTTAACAACCACGCTACTAACTTAACAACTGCAATGATTCACTTAATAACTGTGGCAGGAAAGGTTGTAAAATGGAGCAAAACCCACTCAGCAGCTATCTTGCTTAGCAATGGAAATTTTGGGTTCAATTGTGGTCGTAAACCGAGGACTATTGATATATCGGCTGTTCCAAAGTTCACTCAGGTTTTGCCAGAATAGCAACTGTTCTTAGCTAGGAAATCCTGCTTGTGTTTTGGGAGCTGTCCAATTCCCCTTTCTCTCCTTTAATTGTGGTGCCTGTGAGCAATTAGATCTAAGGCTTTTTTTGTGCATCTGCAAAGAACCCATCAAACAGGTGGAGCCGCTTGTATTTTGACTGTAGATTTCCTACCATTTTTTTTCCCAACAGACATTTTTTTTTTTAAAATGTTTCCTAAAACAATATAAGACTCTGCAAAATTACAACAATGTTTCCTGAGATTTAAACCAGAAATGGATTATCTGGATTTTGTCTATTCGCTCAGGAATTTCCTGAGTACCAAGAGACAATCATGGGCTCCATATGTGATGTTAGGTCAATTTTGAAATAATTGTTTGTTGAATAAACCTTAATGGCTTGTTTTAGGACTAATGCACTTATAAAAGGTGGGTTAGAATGAATAATAACAATAATAAGGCTGAGCCTCTTTGATTCAACTCACTGAATCTTAAACCCAGTTAACAAAACAAAACATGTAATCTATCTCCAAAACAAACCAAATTGTGGCTTGATATGATAGCTTAATTCAGACAAGAAAATCCCACCAGGTCAGAATGCCCTGTTCCCATGCAGTCATTTGACTCACCCAATTCCTTTTTAGTAGAGCATGTTGTGTGAACTCAGTCACCGAAATGAGTTCATTTATTCTGCCTAACCGAAAGCACCTGGAGGCTTAATGCAAGTGATGTTCAATTTACAACCGTTGGTTTAGCGACCATTCATAATTACAACGGCACTGAAAAAAAATGATGTAGAACCGGTCCTCGCACTTATGACCATCATGGCCTCTTCACAACCACATGATAAAAATTGGGCTGCTTGACAACTGCCATGTGTTTATGACTGCTGCATTGTCCCGTGATCAGGTGATCACCAGTGGCGATCTTCCAAGTTGGCTTCTGACAATCAAAACGAATGAGGCATTAAGTGTGAATCGCTTAACAACTGCTTTGCTTGTAAGAAGGTTGCCAATAGTGATCACGTGTCTCTGAGACACGGCAACTGTTGTAGCTGTAAGCTAGTTGCCAAGTGCCCAAATTATGACCATGGGGTTGCTGCAATGGTCATAAGCGCAAGGACCCATTGTAAGTCACGGTTTTTCATTGCTGTTGCAACTTCAAACACCAAAGGAATGGTTGTAAGTTGAGGACTACCTGTATGCAGGTATGCACACGAAGGAGATCTCCCAAGATTGTTGCTTTATCTTGGCGACTCATTTAGAAAGGAAAAGATCCCACCTGCACTCTGTTCATATAGTGGTCCCTTTTATCCAGTTTTTTTCTTAACTTCGAATGTTTTAATTTTTAACACTGGATGTATGTAATTTTCTAATTGTTTTATATTACCGTATTATGCAGTTGGAAGCCACCCAGAGTCACTTGTCAGTAAATGACAATATCTACAATAAATTTGATAAATATTTAATAAATAAAAGGGGTTTGCCATCCCTTATCTGCCAATCATCAGATGCACTGAAGTTCAATGCCCCAGATCTCAGGACTACATGGACTGTGGAGGGTATAGCATTAAAAGGGATCCCAAGGACAGAGAGAAAAACAACAACATCTACAGGTATCTTCTCTCCATTGTGATTACAGATGGCTCTATATAATAACCAGGTAGCAGAGATGAAAGGACCACACCTTTCCCATCTTTCAAAGGCCTCCTTTTCCTTTTTTTTTTTTTTTTTGGTGATGTAGCTGATTTCAAAGCCAAAGAAAACCATATTTGAGCAGGGGATGGCTTGAAAACTTTTTGGTGAACTTTAATAAATAAACAAACTCCAGAAACTAAAGAAGGAAGGAAAGAAGAAAGGAAGAAGAAGAAAGAAAGAAAGGCAGGAAGAAAGAAAGAAAGAAAGGAAGG
>JANHFL010001995.1:328401-338730 GCA_032468155.1 Oxyrhabdium leporinum | reverse complement strand
GTGTAGGGTCTCCTGCTTGGGCAAGGGGGTTGGACTAGGTGACCTACAAGGTCCCTTCCAACTCTGTTAATCTGTAATTCTGTAATATTTAGAACCACCAAAGGTTAAAAGTGTCTCTGCTTTTAATAGCAAGGTCCCAGATGTGCAGCAATGGAGCCCAGCCTTTGTCAAGGGTTGCCACTCTGCCTTTCTTTAAAGACACGATCAAATGCAGAAGTTTGGTGGCAACTTGGCTCATGTTCTGAACTAAATTGCACTATTGGAATTAAGCAGCTCAGTGATGTTGGTGATTCTCCCTCATCATTATATTACTCATCAAGCTCTAGAGCTTGCAAACAGTTGCTTGTTTTAAGAGATACGTGTCTTCTACTCACTCCAATGCCTGTTTGTAACAGGACTTTGACATCTGCATTCCAAGAAGTTCTGAAATGGGAGTTCCCAGGGTGTGGGGAGGGGGATGTGGGTATTGCAGGTGATGTCTCAGTCTAATGCAAGAGATTAAAAGGAAGATATTAACCTCTTTACTGCTGGAATACTTAGAAACTACCTGCTAAAATGAGCTGGCTTCAGGTGTTGTTCTGAGCAACAATCTAAGTGTGTTGGTTGGCTTTGCTCTAGTGAGTTTTGTGAATCTAGCCAATTGTGCTTTAGTCTTTAAACCATGGTTAGGGTGATATGGCTTGATATGATGCACAAACCTAGTTGCAACCTGGCTGCCATGTTTCTTAATCCCATTGCTGGATTGGTTAATCCAAACTGAGATCTAGTGAAGAGAGAAACATGATTCCAAATTGTGTTCCAATGATAGACTGTGGTTAGATTCAATTCTTTTACTTAGCCATTGTGTGATTAACTTGTTTGAGGTTTACCTTGTTGTGTGAAACTAACTACCCTGGCTTGTATGTCTTTATTTAGGCATTGCATGTTGTTTGAATCAGAACGTTGCATGGGTTCCATAAACCTCAGTGAAATGCCTATCCAATGTTGACTGTTCTTGGAAGCTCAACAAAGGAGATCCTGATTAGTTCTTAGGCAGGGAACCCTTTGGGATGTACAGATTTGTGTGCCAAACTAGGAGGCTGAAAAAGCAACCCTCAACAAGGTAATGGCAAACAATTTCTATTGTTTCTGTCAATAAACCTACATGCAAGGATCTATGTAAACGATACAGATGACATCAAGGTAGGGGGAATGGCCAAATGCACACATATAGAATAGTTGGTACCTGGCTCAACAGGAATAACTGTAAGAGTATCCAGGTGTCTTAGTAGACCACCACTTAAGCATGAGTCAGCAGTGTGCTGCAGGTGCCAAAAAAAAAAGCTAATGCATTCCTAGGTTGCAACAGCAGAGCAATAGCTTCAATATCACGTGAGGCAATAGTGTCTCAGTATTTGTGTCTCACAATAATTTATACTGTGCTGGTGAAAACCACACGTGGAATAATGCATCCAGTTCTGGTCACCATGATACAAAAAAACCAAAAAGCCAAAAATGTTTAGACCCCAGAAAGAGTGCAGAGATGAGCAACAAAGATGATTAGCGGTCTGGAGGATGAACAATTGAGGGAATTAGGTACGTCTAGTCGAATGAAGAGAAGAATTAGGGGTGACATGATAGCAGTCTGCCAGTACTGTCACCAAGAAGAGGGGGTTGACCTATTCTCCAAAGCACCACAGGGCAGGAGAAGAAGTAATGGGTGAAAGATCATGAAAGATCATTATAGAGAGATCCAACCTAGAACTAAAGAGAAATTTCCTGACTGTGAGAACAATTAATCAGCTTACCTCCAGAAATTTTGGGTGCTTCATCACTGGAAGTTTTCAAGAAGAGGCTGGACAGCCATTTGTCCAGAATAGTGTAGGGTCTCCTGATTGAGCAAGGAGTTGCCTAGAAGATCTCCAAGGTCCCTCCCAACCCTATTATTCTATATTCTAGGTTCTAAATCACCAGCAGTTGAGTTTTCATGGAGGCTTACAATAATATTGCATCTACAATAATATTAAATCTGATGTGGGGTGTTTGGTTTTTTTTTGGCAACCCTAAGAATTTCTTGAACAAACTAAATTATGGCCCTAACAGAAGTCAGATTATAATTTTCCCTACAAAAATCTCAATGGCTGAAGAAGTAAGCCAAGGTGCGGACAACAATGCGGGCCAAAACAATTGTCAGGTTCTGAAGCAAGCACCCATATTCTTGTGACCAACCTAGGTAGTCCTCAGTTTACAACCACCCATTTAGCGATCTTTCGAAGTTACAATGGCACTATAAAAAAATTAACTTACAACGGGTCCTTGCACTTACAGCACCCTCGCGGCGATGTGATCAAAATTAGGGCTCTTGGCAACTGGCATGTATGTAGTATGAGGGTTGCAGCATTCTCAGGTCATGCGCTTTCCCTTTGAGACCTTCCCAACTGCTTCCAATAAGTGAAGTCAATGGGGCAACCCAGATTTGTTTAAGAATCATGCGATTCACTTAAGAACTGCAGTGATTCACTTAATAACCACGTCAAAAAAATTTTTTTTTTTTGTAAAGTTGGATGCGACTCAATCACCAAACTTGCTTAGCAGTGGAAATTCTGGCCCCAATTGTGGTGGTAAGTTGAGGACTCCCTGCAGTAATGATGCTGTCTGGGTGCCTTTCTGCAGCCACCAGATTTGCTGATGTAGACAAAAAATAATTGAAGGGCCTTAGCTCAGGGGTGCTGTACTTGCCTTGTGCCTCAAAGGTGACAGGTTAAGCTCTGCCAACCTCACCTTCTCAGAGACTTCTCTTCAAACTTTCGGAGAGTCACTGCCATGATTGCAAATATCACCGAGACATCACGAATGGAGGCTAAAGTCATCTTTTAATGTTCAGCCTGTCTGCTTGCAAATGAAAAACTCGGAGTTCAACAGTCTGGAATTTTCCTTTCTTTATAACTACTTTGGCTAACAATCTTTAGCCAAAACATTGGGTTCTCTAACACTGGAGGTTTTAAATAAAAAATTTAAAAAATTGAGGGCAGCATTCAAAAAAGAAATCCTTCTGAAACTTGCATCTACGGACCGACTGGGCAATGAATATCTCTCTCTGGATTAATTCCGGCACTTGGGAAAGCACGATCTTTGGAATAATAATAAGCCCCCCCGGGACCCCCGTTTTGCATGCCCATCTAAACAATGTGACTGAATTACATCGCAAATGGTTTCCCATCCTTGGCTAGGACCAGCACTTAAACCAACAACCACCCCATCTGACAGTTCTCAGTCATTCGTCCTTATCACCATCCACCCCCTGGTGCTCCCTGCAGCAAGTCTGGTCTGGCAGGAAGCATCTCGTTTTTCTCCCCGTGCGAAGTTTATTAAACATCCTATAAGGAGCTGCCCTATCTTCATCAAATTGCAGAAGCTTTGGGAGAACACGTTTTATGTTTGCTACTCCAGGAACTGCTTTTATTTTTTTCTCCTGTCTTTGTCTGGTTGCTACCTTCCTTTACAAGCCAGTGCATTTCAAAAACAAAGGTATTTACAAGAGTTTTTGGCTGTAAAAGGAGAAAAAAATTAACTCCTTCTTCTCTGTGCCTGCCTACCTCCTTTCCATCTCCATCCGAACACACACGTTTTGCGTTTTTCCCCGTGCCAGTATTAAATTTACTTCTGCTACTACAGCTAATTTCAAAACGAAGGCAATTTGCTGAATGGAGAACCTGATAATTGCCCTACAGCTCCATGGGATTGATGGGAAAGTTACCATTCAGATGACTGAACAATTAAGGTTGATTTTTCTACATGCCCGCCTGCCTGTTTTTCATTCCTATCAGGTCACACACGTCCTTTTTATTCTGGCTGGCATTAAATTTACTGCTATGGCTGCTTCTAATTTTAAAAGAAAGGCAATTTGCTGTATGGACAACCTGATAATTTCCAACCAACACCAAAAGACTGATGGCCGAGTCACCATTCAGATGCCTGATGCACAATTAAGCCTGATTTCTGTACATCGAGACGTTTCATCTTTTCCTTCTGCCTCTTGGTGGAAGAAACAACCTGGTGCTTAGCTGCAGTTCTTTAAGATGTTTAAGTTGAACGGCCTCCTATTCAGTATGAAGTCAAGAAAATGAAGCAACTGAATTGTCTTCATTGCTCCCTTAAAAACCCCAAACTCCCAGCCCCCGCTCAGCTCAGTTTTGGAGGTTCACAAGGCAACTAAGCACTGACGAGGCTTAAGGAGATCAGCCGAATGAGGAGAGAGGCACTTCCTGGTTATAAACATTAGAACACTTTGCTTTTTCCTGATATTTCTTATTGAAGCAAACTCTGCTAAGCAAGTTGTTTTAATTTGCTGTTCAGCAACTGAACCCATCAAACTATTTTGTCCTGGGGTCCTAAGTAGTATTAAGAATCTGGCATGGGTAAGGTGCTGAAAATGCCTAGTCAGACTGCTAGTTGCTTGAACAAGCAATATGATCTTATTATCCACTGAAGTTATACCCACACATCATGTTTAATTCATTTTGCACTATAAAAATATTCCCAGTAATCTCTGTTCAGGGTTAAAGAGTTGGCACCTGGTCATCTCTCCTGGTTGCAAATGACAAATATATATATATATATATATATTTAAAGAGAAACTCTACTGAGAGAGTCTATCTCTCCCTTCCGAAACTCACTTCTTTCCACCAGTAAGAAGGGAAATTCTACTCACCAACTTCTTCAGATCTTCTTTGGCCTTTCCTCAGATTGGCCAGCCTCCCCCCACAAGAAAAGCAGAGATTTCTTTTTCGTTGTGGCAGCTCTCCTGAAATCTTAAGAGTTTAAGCCATGAAACTTTCTCCTTGTCCTGCATGAAAAAAGCACCGAAGGAATCCAGCTCATGGCACTGTAATGAGATGCCTTATTTTGTGTGAGCAATTGGGTGTGGTCTCAATTTTCTTGAGTTGTGCAAGGAGAAAGGAATTCTCTCTGTGTGGTGAGGGGGGGGGGTAAGTCAGATTTTTAGTTGGCTGGTTTTACAACCAATCTGATTGTATCTGTCTTAGATCTTGGGCAGAGGTTGATTGCCATAAGAGAGCAGAGCAAGAAGTCCTTCTCCTTCCCCCAAATCAATGCTCTCTTGATCTAGATTACAGGTTACAGATTAACAGAGTTGGAAGGGACCTTATAGGTCATCTAGTCCAACCCTCCGCCCAAGCAGGATACCCTACACCATTTCCGACAAATGGCAGTCCAATCTCTTCTTGAAAGTCTCAAGTGATGAAGCTCCCGCAATGTCTGAAGGCAAGCTGTTCCATTGGTTGATTGTTCTCACTGTCAGAAAATTTATCTTTATTTCCAGGTTAAATCTCGCCTTGTTCATTTCCCATCCATTATTCCTTGTCTGGCCTACAGGTGCTTTAGAAAAAGCTTGACCCCTTCCTCTCTGTGGCAGCCCTTCAAATATTGGAATACTGCTATCATGTCTCCCCTGGTCCTTCTCTTCACTAGACTAGCCATGCCCAGTTCCTGTAACTGTTCTTCATATGTTTTATTTAGATTTTTCTTAGATTTACAGATATACAAAATATCCATTTTTATTTTCATTTCATTTGTTAATGCATGTTCTTAACCCTTAACTTTTCAGTCACAATTTTCTTTATGCTGTGACTGTGATTGTGCTAAAGCACCTATTTATCTTTTCAACCATATGTCTTTTTCTTTTCACTTTCATTCATCTCTGAGGCATCCTTGGAGTTCTGGAAAATATTATCGTCTTAATAGCTAATGGAACTTTATGTTGAAATATCCGGTGTTCTGAAATGAGAACATATGTTTCCTCTTTGAAATCACCTCTAGCTATGAACAGTCACAGAAAGCCCAGCTTTCCAAACAATTAAATGATGAAATATTAATTTGCTAAGAAAGATTGTTAGATGGAAAGACATGAACAGACTTCTGTTCAAGTATTAGCATTGGTTAAAACATAGAAAGTGCTCCATTCTTAGCATGCTTACTACATTTTTTAATAACATCCACTTCTCTTGCCTTCAGCAAATCAAGCAATACTGGCTGAACATCAACATAAATATGTTGTTTTTACATCTTTTTTATCACATAAAATTATGAAGCCATAAATTTAAAACAGCCTCCATATACTATTCATGCAACAGAATGAGACTGAAGGAATCCAAAGCAGAAGAACCAAGTAAAGCATTCAAACTGAAGCAGAAAACCCATTTTTGAATGTACTCCTTTGGGAGAACCTAACTTATGAAAAAAGTAGCAGAGACAGGAGAAGGTAAAGACAGAATGTCTGTTCCTGATCTGCCAGTCTGTCTGCCCCCCCCCCCCCCGGGTCAAGAATAATCTCCCTCCCTGCATTTTAAAGTGGTAGGCTGTGTTAAGAGGACATGCTTATCCATGCTTAACCTAATTTTCTGGATGAATCATAAAATAAGCACTGGGGTTGTGTGACATACTGGGCTAAAATGTGGCTGGGCCATTTGTAATTCAGTGTGTCATGAAGAGTCAGCAGAGTGAGATGCAGAACTGAGGAGGTCCGTGACAAAATGACTACAGGGGAAGGTGCTCCTTGCTCTGTCACATCTAACTAGCATCAGTGTTGGATATCTGAAATGTTTCTTTATATTTTCCACAGTGTTCTAGATAGCATCATATGAGAGTTATTTTGGGAAACTAAAATAGCATCTGTTGTGTGCTATTGTCACTCTGGATATTAGACTTTGTTCTATCCATTTATTGAGCTGTATAAGTTATGCAGGCTTTACACTCAAATGTTTCACTCTACCTAACCCCCCTCATTCCCTTATTTTCTGGTTGCATTTGTGCATAAATGAAAAACTTATTTCCTCTGCAGAACACTTCATGAACAACAGGCAAAGTTGCTACTTTTTAGTTTGTTCATTTATTTTTACAAAAAAATATATTATTTTTCATTTAAATTTTTCATTTTTAATTAGCTTAACTTATTGCTTATTCCAATAATATTCCTCAATTGCTATATAATTAATGGAATGACAGTTGAAATTGTAATATATCTCCATTAATGACTGAAAGTAACAGTACCCATTTCAATGAAGTACAATACAATTTCTTTTTTGGATTTTTTCCCCCCCATGCATTATTTCACATTTTCAATAATGTAATATATACCACACTCAGTGTCAGCCCTGGATCCATCTTGGGACAGATTTTCAGGGATGCCACAGTGGGGGATGGGCAAGCTATGGGAATGGGAGAGTAGCAAAGGGAGTATAGCCATAACAACATTCTTTCACATGAGATCAAGGATGAGCTGCTGACACCTGGAAGGGAGTGACTGAAGTTTGGCGGTAGCTGAGGCAGGAGATGGATTGGGCCATGTGATGTGAATGTCACAGAATGGGGCAGGATGTGAGTTTTAGTGCGTGTGGGGGGGGGAATCTGTGATTTCAGATTTGGGTTTTCCCCAGATGTGTCAACATGGCTTCTCTAATAAATTCTTACTTTGATGGACTTTGTCTCGGAGTTCTGAATTGGAAAGAGAGTTTAATTGGAACGCTGACATTCAGTTTATTAACAACTGTAGGGTCCCAAAATGTACTTGGGGCACCAGAATGCCAAAGAGAGATCCAAGAAGAGGCTTGAAATGTAAGTTTTTATTTTGCAAAATAAAATCCTGGGTGGACAATTTTTTCACCGCATACAGGCAGAAAGCATGCAAGGAAAAAAGCCACACCTTGGGGAAGACATGGCATCCTTTTATACCTTCAGAGATTAGCTTAGTACCCAATTCTGCCCCCCTGCCCAGGCCTTCTTTTGGCAATGCAGCAAGGAGCAGGGGGGTTGAGTGCTTAGCAACAGAGGGGATGGGTGCTTAGCAACACAGGTATTATCCCGATGTAACCCTGCCAAACTATGACATATTCCGTTACCGGCACCGAGTAATACAAAAAAATAAGATAAGCAAATAGCAGAAGCAATTCTAATTCTTACAGGAGCAAAGCAACTCTTACAGAAGCAAAATAGCAACTTATTATCATGTCCCTTCATTCCTCCCTTTTCTTAAATGACAGGATGCATCCTGTCAATGGTGGATTAGGGGAGTAAAGGGGACGGTCTGGAGGACCATGATACTTGTCAGTGTATTGGGAGGGGTAGCAGACACTATGCGCTGGATTAAAGGGATGAAACGGGAGGAGAAGGAAACCTCCAAAGGTGAACACTAGAAATCCAATCCTGCTGTTTAGCTATTAAATTTAAAGCAAAAGCAGTTTCATTAATTATTATTTAAAGCACTGCCTATAGCCTTATAATTCTAATCAGCAAATAAATGGGAGTTCTATAACCAGACATACCATCTTCTGCCCAGGTGGCTGATACGTATACCTGACATATTCTTTCTGGAGGCCACACATCATCCATCCTCATAAACAGGTACACCCAGGTGGTCACCTTGTATGGGCAATAGAAAAAAACCCTAGGTTTCACAGTGCCTAATACACATACTCCATATCATCAGCCAAGCAATTGCATGTAGGCAAACTTTCCACATATCCAATATAAACCATCTGGAGCATGCCAATTAAGAGTTACCATATCCGTCCATAACCCACTCAGTCTAGTTATATTTTCAAATGGGTTACTAGATTGTGACAGGGTAATTCCAGAGTGAAAGGTGACATTAAGTGAAGAAAATACCCTTGCTTGTAAGAAGACTCAGAAACTTCCAGAAAAAATATGTGTTCAGAAAAGAAAAATATATCTGCATAGCTTTCTATATGCAGGCCAAAAACTGCAAACTACAAAACTGCAGAAGCAAGTATCAGATGTCACCCTTTACCCTGCCTTTCTCAGGCTGGCTCATCAGAGAGAGAGAAAAATGGTTAAAATGAGCAGAAAAACTGCAGCCCCCCCCCCTTTCATGCTTCTCTTGCTCTTTCAAGGCAAAAAGTCCTTGTGTAAAAGAATGAGCCAGAGGGAATGAGCTGGAGGAAAGGGATGAATACAGGGAGGAAAAATATTTAAACTACAAAGAATTCTCATCTCCTTTCTCCATTCAGCATCCTTTCAACGAAATAATTTTCTCTGCATTTCTCTCTAGCTTCAATAAATCACAGACATTTTCCACAAATTTCTCTCTCACATCCTCCATGGGATCTTTCTCATTTATTTTTACTTCAGAACAACAACAACAACAACAAAACATTGCAACTTACTGTTTCTTTATATGAAAGGGAATCTCTCTGAGGAGGGGTCAACACACAGGCATTCACAGGTCTCAGGATCACTTCGCCTTGCCACTCCTTATGAGCCTCGGGGCATCTCACACTCACACTCACATTTGTACTGCAATCAGACTTTTTGTGTAAACCAATTTCACATACAAAAATTTCATTTCATGCTTTCTCCATGCAAACCAATTATTATAATTATTTCAGGGAGCTTCTTCACAAGCCAATGAGCTCCATTTTCTAAATAACTTCTTGTGTACTATTATTAGAGGCTCTCATCCTCCCTGCAGATTTGGAAATGATTACACACAGACACATATACATACACATACCATTAAACAACATTTCCAGACCTGTGAAGGTTTTGTCCCTTTAAATTTTCATTTATTTTTCTTTTTAAAAAACATTTTTAAAAGCAGCTTTTACTGCCACAACATTTTTTTTCTTAATTTTATTTATACTCTTTTTCCCCCCACAACAGCTTTTAATGTGTTCCAGTGGGCTAACACACAGCTGAATGGAGAACACGGCTCCACTCTTCTAACGAGGTTACTTGTTATAAACAGGCTACCAGTATGGTTGCCCATTTTTTTTCTCAGGGGATTTCTTTCCATCAGCTCGAAGCCTGATTAGATCTTCTTTTTCTCCTGAGGGGATTTCCAGTACCTTTCAGTTGATTCAAAACCTAGCCAAACCCTCCCTTTTTCCCTAAGGGATTTCCCGGACCTCCCCTGCCAGTCTGAAGTTTGGTCAGAACCCTCCCCTGAACTTCAAACTTCTATTTCCAATAGTCACACTCCTTTCAAAGTGTAGGCAAACCTCTACTAGGTATTTCCCATTTCTCAGATACTCACACACACAATGCAACACTCCCCTCCCCATCCCCCTCCAAAAAAAATTTCTACTCACCTAGAAGAACTCAGTTCCACAACCCCCAGTGCAAGCCTACTTGATTATGGCATTCAAGTTTAGCTGGAATCGGAATCTCCCAGCAAATGTTCATGTCGAAGTCACCAGGTCAAATTTGCTGGAAGTGCTGACTTCACTACTGGCCCCAGCTGGTTTCTTCCGTCTGCCACAGTGAAGGCCACTGAACCTCAAGGAATTCAGCTCATGAGGAGCTGAATGCAGCCAC
>JANHFL010001995.1:308414-322741 GCA_032468155.1 Oxyrhabdium leporinum | reverse complement strand
GGAGTAGACACGATGCGGTCCTGCAGGTATCCTGGTCCAATGCCATGGGTCGCTTTAAAGGTCATTACCAGAATCTTTATTGACAAGATAGTTCAACTAAGGCCTAGCCATTAAATCATATGGAAAAACACTGTATTTTCTTTGTCAAGGTTAGGCTCAGGTGCTTTTTGAAAAATTAAGACAGTAGCCCTTTTCAACAATTTTATGACTCTGCAATCCATAATTAGTCTTGAAGCAATCAGTTATGGACGTGTCCCCATTTATCTGTATTTACTTCCTTTGTTCATGTTTATGTTCATACCTATATTTGTTATCTTGTACATGTTTGACAAACTAATAAATAAAATAATAATATTCTTCAGAGTGGATTTGCATTATTGCATTATTTTATTGTATTGTATTGTATTATTATTTTTTATTTTGTTTATTCATCAAATGAAAATTACAAGTTCGAACAAGCAGAATGAAAGAAATTAAAATGTGACAGGGATGATAGTCATGTTAGTGCACTTACACCCCACCCCCCACTTTAAGGATCTCTTAGATGTCCGGTGAAGTCCACAGAGGTTAAGTTGGAGTTAAAACTATGATGGTTAGTAGCTGAGACAACAGAATTGGATAGAATATTCCAAAGTTTGACAACTCTATTTAACATTTAAAAGGATTTACATTAAGTTTAAAGCACACACGTTATATTGCAGTTAAAACTAAAAATATTATTTACAGGCAAATCGTTACTATGCATAATATTGCATGCGATACCTAAATGTAACCACAAGTGTCACAGTTCTAAGCTGTTGTAAGTTCAAGACCAAGAATTTCAAGCCTAACAGCATAGGGAATTCTAGTATGGACAGGAGGGTTCAAAATGTTTCTTCTAAAGTACTTCTGAACTCACTCAATTGTATTAATGTCTGATATATGGTAAGGATTCTAAACAGTGAGACAGTATTCTAGGATTGGCCGAACGCAGTGCTTTTCAACCTTGCCCATGTTAAGATGGGTGACTTCCAATTCCCAGAATTCCCCAGCCAGCTGGCTGGGGAATTCTGGGAGTTGAAGTCCACTCATCTTAACATGAGCAAGGTTAAGAAACACTGGTCTAACATGTTTTCTTCAGCTATATTCTTCCAGTTGGGTTCACCTGGCAATCTTCTTGTGACGTTTGACTGAAGCACAGAAACACCATGAAAAGGAGTATCATGTTAGCATTTGGCCATATATATATTTTTTACAGATATGCCCAAATCCTTCTGCTGCTTTGCAAGACTGTATATGCTTTGCTGACCTTGATTAAAGAGAGAGATGAAGCTGGAGTCAGGTAATGAAAATGTCAAAGGAAACCCAGTAGTCAAATTAGTTAGCAAAGAAGTTAGCTGTAGGAGGCACTTGATCATAAAGGTGCGTGATGCAAGAAAAGACATGTTATAGGAGGGAGTGAATGCTTGCCTTTGTATTAGGCATCCTTCTCTATTACCATCTGGAAACAAAGTTCACTGATACCTACCTCTGGAGATCCAGAACTTCTTGTATTGGACAAGGATGGGTGGCCTAAATACCTTAGCAATGTTTCAGACAAAATGTTGCTAGCCGTGGATAGCAGAGTGAATTCCAGGTTAGGTTCATTATTATACCAGAAAAGGACACCTAATCTTTATTAACCAAAGGCATTATGTTTACCAAGGTTTATGCTAGTTCAATCATGTATACATTATGGAAAACAATAATGTTCTGGGCTGCTGAGATTTCCAGTCATCAGGGAGGGGTGGATTGATTCCTGTTTGAATCATTAAATTGATTCATATCATTGAATTAAATGGGAAGTGTCTGATTCCAAGATTCCATCTGAATTGCTGATTAAGTTTGGACCTAATTGGTTGGATCCAAATGTTTGCTGAGATGGCTTACTAAATGAATCTCTGAAATGAAGCTTCACTGCTGTAGTAGGAAGTATTTTGCCTTTATTTTGTATGGTTCTTTTCGTTCATGATGTTTTCTAACATAATAAGCTTTTGTAGGTTGCAGGAATTAGTTATCTCTAGTTTAATGAAAAGAAGGACTAGGGGTGATATGATAGCAGTGTTCCACTATTTGAGGGACTGCCGCAAGGAAGAGCATGTCAATCTATTCTCCAAAGCACCTGAAGGCAAGACAAGAGGCAATGGATGGAAACTAATCCAACCTAGAACTAAGGAAAAATTTCCTGACAGTTAAAACAATCAGTAGAATGATTTGCTTCCAGAAGTTGTGGGTGCTCCAACACAGGAGATTTATTAAGAAGAGATTGGACAGCCATTTGTCTGAAATGAGAGGGTTTCCTGCTTGAGTAGAGGGTTCCACTAGAAGACCTCCAAGGTCCTTTCCAACTCTGTTATTCTGTACTCAACTAATATATAACCCTCAAAATCCATATCAACATGTTATATAAATATATTTATGTAACGTTTCCTTGATGTACTTTTTCAAATACATTTTTTTTCTCTCTTAAATAACTGTATCTTTCTATTTACCACTTTTAGAAGCATACATTGATTTGCAAAGTTAGCTTACTTGTGTGCAAGGATATATGGGCTCTTTTTCTACAAAAATATGTGCTTTGGTTGGTTCTCTTTGATGCAGTAATTCAGGGTGCAATAAAATCTCTCCAGGGGAATTGCCTATTTTTCAGTGACATAAAGAACAAACCTTATTGGTAGCTGTTGGGATATATGAAATTAAATGAAATAAAGTGGAAGAGAAGAGGAAAGGAGAGGAGAGAGAAGGGAAAGAAAGGGAAGGAAAGGGAAGGCATGTGGAAAAGACTATGGAGACTGGACAAAGAGACGTGGCCAAGGGATAAAAGACAGCATAGCACATAGCTAGATAGTAGATAAGGCAAGAAACTCAGAAGAGATTCCCCCTCATTAGTTTTTCAGCTGTAAAGGAAATGGGGGAGGGGGATTTGTATTTTCAGACTTGTAAGATTCTGTCAGTAGAGTGAAATTAGCTCTTCTGGTTGTGATTCCTATCTGGTTTACCGGGCAATGCGAAAAAGAAAGGAAGGAAGAAAAGGATTAATACAACTGAAGAAATCTTTAATCATTATTGTTATTGACAGAGCTGGCTAGTATGAATTCAGAGATCACACTATTTGATTGCTATGGATTATAATTATTATAGTGAGATTCCTCCCTTGCTTGACCTTACTTGGCCTTTAAGGAACTCAACATTTGCATTTTGATATTCCAGATGGCTGACATTGCAATTTGTCTTCCTGAATCCATTTACCTTATCCTTACTGGCATAAATGCACATTTTTGATATTAAAAACCTAACATCTCACCCAACTTCACCCTTAAAGGGTGTTTATTTATTTATTTTTCAACATTCTTTCTGAAAGATGCTGTTCATTTGAGATAGATTAAGCTTTAGCAAGGATGAAAAGTTATGAGGCATCTTTTTATTGAAGTTACAGGTGCCTCCTGGTCATGTTCTAAAGGTCTTCTGGGGGTTCTTTTGATTTTAGGATGTTAAAAATAGACTTCTGTGTGGCAGCTGGCTCAGATTCATCTTAATATGGTGGTTTGCTGCAGCGGGTTTGTCTGTATTATTTCAAAACTTCAACAAAAGTTTTAATAGCAGGCGTCTGTGTTCAACCTGGTTACTGAATTAACCAATTTTCTGAAATTACACAAACCTCCAAACCACAAACCCAACAGGTTGATTTCACACATTTTAAAACCCATAGAAATACAAAGGCTCATGATTTAGTCAAGATTTTCATTTAATAAACCTAACCTGTACAGGCGGTCCTTGACTTACAACAATGTATTTAGTGACCGTTCAAAGCTACAATGGCACTGAAAGAAGTGACTTTTCCACACTGGGAACCATTGCAGTATCCCTTATGGTCACGTGATCAAAATTCAGACACTTGGCAACTGACTCATATTTATGATGTTCACAGCATCTTGGGATCACATGATCCCCTTTTGTAACCTTCTGACAAGCAAAGTCAATGGGGAGAACCAGATTCACTTAGCAACTGGGTTACTAACTTAATGACTGTAGTGATTCACTTAACAACTGTGGCAAGAACGGTCATAAAATGGGGCAAAACTCACTTAACAAATGTCTCGCTTAACAACAGAAATTCTGGGCTCAGTGGTGGTTGTAAGTTGAGGATGGTATCTGTATGATATCAATACAGCCATAGGGTCTTTATCTGACTTGGTTAAGTATATGCTGTGAATTCAATACTATATTCTGCATTTTTGAATAAGCCAATGCCTTTTGCATGGCTGTGATTATATAGTGAGAACTATCATATTGTTTTAGATTACATTTCCATGTATCTTGTATAATTTTTTTTGTTGCAGCTGGCTCTCTGGATGAACGTGTTGTGCTTGTGAGTAAGACAGGACAAGGCTCAAAGGCGAGAGAACCATCAACTAATAGGCCTACAGGGAACATACCAAACAACTGTAAAATCCATTTTAAAGGGGCAACCAAAATGATCACTGGGCCTTCATAACATGAAAAGCCAGAAATATTTATCTATTCTTCACAACGAAAGCTGATCGTTTCTGGTGTTTCCTTTTAGAGATTCAGGGCATGGGGAGAGAAGAATAGAAGAGTCCTCTGCAGCCTTTGATTATCCACAATTTCTTTTTAAGGCAGAGCGCAGGATTCAATTAATCCACCTCAGGGGCTAAATTCACAAAACATGTTTAACCAGGTCACTTACAAATATTTTTGTTGGAGAAGAAGTGGGACATGTTTTTTTAAAAAGTATACAAGGTACAGGTAATGCTCATCTTAGTGAGTTTTGCCTCATTATAATATCTTTCTTGCCAGAGTTGGTCCCTGAATCACAGCAGTTATTAAGCCAGTAACACGGTTGTTAAGTGAATCCGGCTTCCCCACTGACTTTGTTTGTCAGAACATGGCAAAAGGGGATCACGTGACCCTGGGACACTGCAGTTGTCATAAATACGAGTCAATTGCCAAGCGTCTGAATCTTGATCATGTGACCACGGGGCTGCTGTAACGGTCATCAGTGTGAAAAAATGGTCACGAGTCGCCTTTTTCAGTGACCTAAGTTCAAACGGTCACTAAGTGGACTGTTGTAAGTCGAGGACTGGCTGCATTGTTCTTGAAGTTCAAACCAAGTGGTCTAGGATCCCGAAGTGACAAAAATGTTTGCTTTGAACGAAGACTTTTTATATTCCACTGGATGATTACTGCTGAGAAGAGAAATTCTCCTTCCTGCTTTTGCCAAATGAGACAACCTAACAGTGGAAACTCGAGGATAAACATTGTGCTGTACAGGTAAACACTCAGCTCCTCCAAAACTTAACCCAGTAGTTTCTTGTATTTGTAGACTTTCCTTGCAGGACAATCCTAGTGGTTTTCTTTCCATCGAAATAGTCTTATTTTACAGGGTTAAAAAAATCAGAGGCCTCCGGCCGTTTGGATTTTTCATTCAGATTTTGAAAACGCAGCTTTTTTTTTTTTAATGCTCATGTAGAAGAATTTTCATCATTTTGGCTTGCCGTTCAAACCAGCCACTTGGAAACCTTAGTTTTCCATCCTTCTGATGAATGGTGCTTATGCTTCCAGCCTGCGGCTTGGTGAATCAATATTTTGGCTGCCCATAATTTGGGCTGCTTCAGGATTAAGTGGAAACTTTTTTTGACTAGATACTGGAATTCTTTCCTTAATTAAAGAGTGGGTCTCTCTTCTTCCACGGCAGACAGCTCAGCCTGTTTGTTCTGCTGCAGGCCGTGGGTTGGGAATAATATTTTTTTCCCCAACAGGCTCCTTCTCATTCCTTTTTCCTCCAAACATCGACGGACCTTCATTTCCAGGGCTTCGGCTTATTGACGTTGCCAGCTGCTCCAGAGTTGATTATACAGTACCCTTCCTTGGAGTGCCCAGCTCTGGTTTCTACCACATGACCATTTCTTCCACCAACCACCTTCCCCTCCTTTCTGTCCGGCCCAATCTGCACAATCAAAATGTTTAGTTCTTGGCTCTGTTCACTATGTAGCTGGTAAAGCTACCGGGTGGGTAGGAAGGGTGAGTTTCTCAATCAGTCAATCAATGGATCACAAAGTTTTCTCCAGCCAATTTTCTCCATATAGTCACATGGCTGCCATTTCCCCCCATATTTTTCCTACTTTTTATTTCATCTCTATTTCTCCTTTCTAATGCTGAATATCCCTCTTGTACTGAAGTTCTCATAGATGTCATAATTGCACCTTATGTTGTATATCAGATGTCCCATCCTGGCACCTTCTGTACTGGGACTAGAACTCCCAACACTGCTTATATTTAGCAAAGGAGTTGAGGTCCTTTCCTTAGGAGGTATTCCAGACTGAGCTCTACTATCCAGCTGTGATTCTCAACAATGAAAAAAAGTCTCTCTGCACATGCTCAGGAAGGCTATTTCTTATTAATTCCAACTTTCCAAAGCTGGAGTGACTGGCAGGGGAGAAGTTCACTGGATAACAAGAGGGATATTGGCAGATTGGAGCAACAGTGAGTGAAAGTGGATTTAATGCTCCTAACATCATGTAAATGATGCGTGCGGTTATTATTCTATTTTAAAGCTTTCTTAAAAATGGGGAAAGCTGTATTTTAAAATGTTAGCATTTGCTTCATTTTCTATACAAAACATCAGGCAACTGTGTCATGTTAGGAAGCTCTACAGGAAGGAGATTCAGGGGTCCTCTGTAGCTTTTAGATTATCCATTATTTCTTTTTAAGACAGAGTGCAGGATTCAGTTAATCTATTTTAGGGGCTGAATTCACAAAATATGTTTAACCATGTTTAACTTTGTAAATATGTTTACAAAGGCATAGCAACTGCATGCCCACATTCTCCTAAGCCTGGTTAGTGTATAGCTTAGGTGAATTATTGGTAGCAATGTCCATGGCGTAGGTTCAAAAAAATTAAGATGGCAGTTTGGATCTCATGACCAAAATGCATGCCGGAAGGGGTAGGGCTTCAATTGTGACCACCCTCTTCAGATTCTTCTGATTATTTTTGACTTAGGGAAGCCCCAGTCTTTGGTTTGCATTGCAATATACTGCTAAAAAGCAATTTGTAAAATCAGGACCCCAATTAAACAGCCATGAATTTATTTTGAAGTGATCCGGTGGGAGGTAACTCTTAGCATTGTGCTCAGATCCTTGAAGGGAGATGGAAATGTTTTAAAAAAATGCTTTAAGTTTTAAATGTTCCTCCATCTCTAGTTTGGAATTAGAAGAAAGGATATTTTTGCCAAAATGACTTCTAGGAATGCCAAAAACATAGATTGAGATTGCTTTCATGCTTGTTCTGCATCTGATCAACACATGTAGCTGTACAAGAGAAGTTGTTATTAAAAGATGGCTTTATTTATTCATGAAAGGCTCTCTCCATCTTTCCTTCCTTAAATGTAGTATTCCCTCAAAAGGGGCTACAACTCGCTAAACTCTTTCCAGAGTGGTAAAGGATTAAAGCAAAATAATTTGACACCACCTTGTTAAAAATAACCCTCTTCTCTAAAATAAGAGTCAATAAATCCAGCTTATGTGTATTAAAAGCTGTCCTAGGGTATGGAAAATGGAGCAATAGAAATTCTCTGCACAGTTCCTAAAGTGCCATTTGGAACTTGACTCTGCCATTAAGCACAATTTTGACCGAATTCCAGTTGGTAGACCTAGGATTTGAAGGAAAAGTAGATCCAGCAAAGCTGTATGACTATTTTAATAAATCAATAAAAAAGAAACGAAAAGGTGGAAATTTGCCCTCTTTGAAAAAATAGACCCAGCAAGATGGAAATTGGCTCCCACTTGTTGTGAAGGCTGCTGTACAATTTCCTATCCATATGGGAAACGAGAACTGCAAACCCCCTCTAACCTAGACTTGGATCCAAGAACGTCACTGTCTTTTCACCCTAGAAATAAATTCTAGTTTGGCTCTTCCGCAGTCCTCCTACAGGGTGATTTTATCAGCTTTTGTGTGTCAGCAAGCACAGTTGGAGTTCTGTGGGTAAAGAGAGCCCTCTAAAAATCTTCAGACTGACCACGTTGCCCCTTGCCTGCATTGCTTGACCATATATAGAGCCAGTAAAGAGTTTGGGGCACAGAATATTCACATATATGGAAAGCGTCTCCAACAGCACATTAATTAACCCAAGGCTAAGTTATCCTTTTGAAGGTGGAGCTTCCTACACCACATTAGGCAAACCGTAGGTATGTGAAATTAATGATCGGGGGGGGGGGAATGTGTCTGTTTCAAGTATGTATCCTGGAAGCAGGACTGTAAGTATCACAAGGGAAGGAAGGGAGGAAGGGAAGAAGGGAGGAAGGAAGGGAGGAAGGAAGGGAGGAAGGCATTCTCATTCATACAGTATGCAAATTGGGCATCACTGAACTATTTCTTTTTAAAAATACTTAATTGTTTCAAGAAAAGTTAAAATACAAAACATCAAAAATTACTAATTATTTCTTTAATGAGAAATTTTGCATAATGTGGATGGCCTGCCTGATTTATGCAGAGATAGAACATATAAAGCCACTAGCATACAGTATTTTCTGTAGGTTTAATATTTTTTTTCTTTCTAGATTTTATTAAATTTCATTATAAAATAATAATACAAAGAGAAACAAAAGTTAGGAAATTGAGAAAAAGGAAGAGAGAAGTGCAAAGAAAGAGAGAAAAAAAGTAGTACCCTCTGACTTTCTTTGGTGCAGTAAAATACAAAAGAAATTACAACCTCAAACTACATTTCTCAACAATTCAAGCCATTTCTATAAGAACAAAATCATTATCACCCTCAAAACCTAAAATTAAAGTTTCATTTTTTTTCCACTTTGGGGCAAAAAGTCCAGAAGCAGTTTCCAGTAAAAACAGAACTAGATAAATTCTTCTCTTTAATTAAAACAGAACTAAAGTCTTCTCTTTAATTCTCTTTAATTAAAACAATTAGATTCACCATCTATGCTAACCACATCACTTTTACCATCCACTCTTCCATTGTGGAAGTTAATGTGTTTTTCCATCTTTGTGCATTCTTGCTGCTGTCAACATATATAATAACAAAGATCCAAATTTTCTTGCAAGTTCCTTGTATGGTTTATATTCTGTTAAGAATATAGAATGTAGTCTCTTGGCAATTACATCTGTTCATCCCATCAGGTCCATCAGGTCCTGCTAAGGAACTCTCTCTGGCAGGACCCAGGAGATACACCTCTTTGCTGTAGTCCCTGCCCTATGGAACATCATCCCTCCTGAGGTGAGGTTAGCTCATCTCTGCTAAGTTTCTGGAAAGGGTCTAAGACAACTTGCCACAGCCAACTCACTACCGCCAACTCATCACAGCCAACTTGCTGCAGCCAACTTGCCACAGGACCACTTGCCATGGGACAATTGAATGCTGTATTAATCATTCCATGTACTTTTATTATCGGTGACCATGTTTTCATCAAAATTATTGTAACTCTTGTATTTCTGGATTGATTGACTTTCTTTATTTTCTTATTATTATTGGCCACGGTTCAGTCAAAATTAATTTAACTTTTCGGTTTGTTGAATTGTCCCGCAATGAGTTGTCCCAAGGCAAGTTGGTCGTGGCAAGTTGTCCTGCAGCCAGTTGGCTTTGGCGAATTGGCTATTGTGAGTTATCCCATTCTATTCTAGAAAGCCTTGAAAATGTGATTCATCCATCAACCTGGAGACCCCATGGGCAGCCTGAAAAGTAGTTGTAGGAGGGTAAATGATGTTTGTTCTCTTGCTTTTTGGAGTTCTTTCGTGTTTTTATGTTTTTATTTTTGTTGTTCTTTCTATTTGATGTTTTATATATATATATATATATATTGTCATAGGCCTTCAATTGTTATTCTGCTTGTAAGCCACTCAGAGTAAGTCTTTTTTGGTGAGATGGGCAACTGTATATGTTTGCTAAACATGCAAGCATTGCTCCATTGCAAAAAATATTGTTTTGCCGTGATCTTTTTTCACCTTTGGATACAGGCAGCGCAATGTGATGGACGGTGCCTCCTAAGCCCCTATCCTAAAACAAATATCTAATTCATGTCTGATATTTTATCAGCTTATCCCTGGTGAAATGGTGGAAGACAATATGGTCTTTATTCATTTATTGCAGTGAAGAAGCTGCTAAGATAGTCTTCTTTAGATGTCTCCTTCTAAAACCTGTGTCAAAATATGCCTTCTCGCTTCCTGTAGGGAAGTGGCTTCTGTTGGTTTTTTTTACCCCATTCTCAAACTGCTTTAGAGTTTCCTTTGGATGGCATTTTCCCAGCTTTTCTTATTGCAACACAGCAGGAGAAAGTAGCTGTTCATTGTTGCATTTATCTCCAGCATTTTGCAGTCTCTTTGACTGCCATATGCTCTCCCTGGGAGATTCCTTCCCTGCTATGAATGAAAGGACAAGAAAGCTGGAAGGTTACAGCCTGTAAGAGAAAAAAAAAGTGCTTAGGATACTCTATTAGGATCAGGACCAAGATGCAAGAAATCCTCAATGTACGGCCACAGCTGACCCCAAAATTTATGTTGCTGAGAAATTTGTTGAGTGAGTTTTGCCCCATTTTATGACTTTTCTTGCCACGTTTGCTAAATGAGTTCTGCAGTTCTTAAGTTAGTAACATGGTTGTTAAGTGAATCTGGCTTCCCCCACTGACTTTGCTTGTCAGAAGGTCACAAAAGGGGGTCACATGATCCAGGACACTGCAACCATCATAAATATCAATCAGTTGCCAATCATCTGAATTTGGATCTTATGACCATGGAGGTGCTGCAACGGTCGTAAGTGTGAAAAACAGTAATAAGTCACTATTTTCAGTGCCGTTGTAACTCCAAACGGTCACTAAATGAACTGTTGTAAGTCAAGACTACCTGCATTCTTACCGCTTAAGAGAAGGAAGCAGATTAACTTTGCATTCTACCCAAAAGTCTTTCATACCAAAGTTGATATTCTTTGGGGGAAAGAAATTGAAAACCATGTTTCCATCAAATGGGATGAGAATCAACCCCAAATTTCAGAGAAAAAAGAAACTGACCCATCAGTATTCCAACTTCTCAATTGTTTTAGCATTGGTTCAGTTTCCTGATATTTTAGTTTCTTTTTTGTGCGTCGGGCTTTTTCCATTTCATTGGCGAGCTGAACATCATGTTCCAGATGTGTTTGTATTCTACAGACTGGAACACAAGCAGCTTCTGCTTCCAGTCTCTTGCTTAATAAACTGGAATGTGGATTCTCCTTGAGTGGATTCTGTTTTTTCAAACATCATCTTACATAACACCTCCAGGATTGGCACTGTATTTTCATCTTGTTTCCAGAGTCTGAAGCCCAATGCATGTTCATACAGATGCAGTTCAGCTGAAGAGTGGGTTATTTGAAGCTTTACAGGGTGTTGTTTGTCTTGCCACATATTTAAAAGACAAAGTTGAGTTGGAAACCTTGCCAAAGTCTCACATGGCCAGCACAAGCTGTTTCTTTCCATCTTCCTTCTTTTCTTTCTTTCTTTTTTTTCTAATGACAAGCATCTCTGTGTCCTTAAAAGCACTATTTGTTTTCTTCTTCAGTATATTCTTCAGACATTTTTGTTTTTTTCTGTCAGAAGCTGTTCCTCTATTTTTCTGTTTGCATCTCTGTGGCTGACATTATGGTACTTTCAGTCTTCTTAACCTTTTTTTTTTGGTGGTGGTGGGGAACGGAAGTAGGGAAGGGGAAAAGGAAGGAAATGGAAGGGAAAAGAAAGGAAAGAAAGGAACAGAAGGGAAGGTAAAGGGAGAGAAGGGGAGAGGAGGGGAGGGGAGAGAGAAGAGAGGGGAGGAGAGGAGAGAAGAGGAGAGGAGAGGAGAGGAGAAGAATCTAGTCCTTTTAAGAGAGGGAACTCCATCTCTCTATTTGTTCTTATCAAACATGTCATGAATTTTATGATATAAATTCTGGAAAGGGCCATTCCATGTGAAAGCTTTAAGTTTTGGTTCATTTCCATCCTTGTTTTTATTGCTCAGAAAGGGCAATCAAAACATTTCCCCTTATTTGCAAGTGTCTGACTCATTCTGTTATCCAAACATGCACTGTTGCAGCATATCATGCACTCCAATTAAGCATTGGAACGTGCATTAATTTTGTGACTATTCTGACATTCCTCTTGTCAAACTCTGTCCAGTTCCGTACATAGAAAATGCTGGATAGTTTGTAGACTGGGCAATCAACAACTGGTCAATTTGGAGGACAATTATTTTCTTCTTGGCATTTACCTCTCCTCCCCCCCCGCATAGGCTTTTTGGCAACAAACAGAAGGCTTCGAGAACCAACAAGATTTTTCATGGCTAATCTCAGGGAGGGTGGAGAAAAAACATCATCTGTTAAATACCTAAGCAAATGAATTCAGAGAAAATGGAAATCAATTGATGAGAACATTTTCTTAGAAGAACTTTAAGAGAAAGGAGTTATGAAGTAACTGGGAATGAATCATGCTCTGAATGTAGCAGATTTCTGAGGAAGGGTTGAAATTTTATAGTAGATAAACACACGGAGGGATACAGGATCCAATCTGGGTCAGTCGCCTGGACCAGAGGTTACTCTTCCGAGCTTCAGACATGCTGAAGCCCAACTTCAGGGAACGTCTCTCTAGCAGAGTGTGTGCTTTGGGCTATTCTGTGTGTGGTACAACTGCAACATTATCCTGAGATACGTATATTCGTCTTCACGTAGAGGGATGATGCATAAAATGCATAAAATGGAATTTATGTATTTGTCCAATTTATATAGCTGCCCAAGTGACTTGGAGCAACGTACAACAAACCAAACAGTCAATGAGTACCATTATTTATTAAGTACCAACCATGATCATTATTAATTATTAACATTAATTGCCTGATGATTATCCAAGAGATCCATTCGTTTTTCAGAAATAAGACATCATGGTCACAGGTTAAATGGTTTGAATTGATCCCTATACATCCAAGATTGTACTGGGCAGGTGGGTGGGTGAATTCCCACTAGTCAAACAAAATATGACGCAAAATGGAATGCGCCATCCATGCCCATCTGCTTGCAGCCTAAACTCAGAAAAGTTCTTTTTAGTTTCACTTATAATGAAAGTATAGTGAGTTATTGGAACAACCTCCCGCAAAGGTGCTTTTCCCAAAAAGCAACTGGACTTTGTTTTTCTTTGAAGACATTTAGCTTGTAATTCAAGAAGCTTCTTCAGTTTTGAAGGCAATTCTGAAGAAGCTTCTTGGATTAGGCATTGCTCACTTAATGACTGCCTCCATCCCAATTGTTCCATCCCAATTGTGATCGTACGTGAAGGAATACCAGCATTATCACTGAGCTACAAGTAATAGTTAAATACAGGTAGTCCTCCATTTACGACCACAATTGAGCCCAAATATTTCTGTTGCTAAGCAAGACAGGTGTTAAGTGAGTTTTGCCCCATTTTATGACCTTTCTTGCCACAGCTGTTAAGTAAAACGCTGCAGTTGTTAAGTTAGTAGCAAGGTTATTAAGTGACTCTGGCTTCACTGTTGGCTTTGCTTGTCAGAAGGTCACAAAAGATGATCACATGACCCTGGGACACAGCAACGGTCATAAATAAATGCCAGTTGCCAAGCGTCCAAATTTTGATCATGTGACCATGGGGATTCTGCAACGGTTATAAGTGTGAAAAACAATAGTTAGTTACTTCTTTCAGTATCATTGTAACTTTGAGCAGTCACTAAAGGAACTGTTGTAAATGGAGGACTACCTGTATAGGGTGAGATTGATACAAAACTCCTAGTTCAAGCACACTGCTCTCTTTTATTGTGTCTCCTTCCAAGAGGCTTCATACCTTCTGTTTCTCATGTTGAGTCATTAGTGGCACTTAGATGTTTACATGCTCTGCATTTGAGTTCTGAGAATGTCTTGCCACGATGGGAATCCTGAGAATGAAAACTTTTATCTAAAAATAAAAATATTTTTCTGGACGTAGCCTACTGGAGCTCCATGTTCTATCAGCGGACAAGAACTGAGCCAGAAGTGATAAAGAGATGAGCATGACTTGTGTTTGTTCAGCATTCAACAGGGAAAAACAGAAGACACCACTGTATGAAGATGTTCTTCATTAGGATCATAATGAGTGGAACAGAGCACTATCTGTGAGTCTGGAGAAGGGACAAAGCACTCTTTGTCCCACCCCACCCCAAATATCAGAGGTTCTCCACCCTTGATCTGTGCAAACAGACTGCTGGCATTTTACTATTAGGAACTGGGAATTAGCATCCTGAGTATTTTTTAATCTGTTTTTTTCTATGTTAGAAAAAAATACTTCCCTCAACAGCC
>JANHFL010001995.1:266727-279349 GCA_032468155.1 Oxyrhabdium leporinum | reverse complement strand
TTGACAGCCCTCGAATAGAATAGAAAATATGGAATGGAATGGAATGGAATGGATTAGAATAGGATAGGAGGGTAGGGGAGGGGACAGGACGGGACAGAACAGAACAGAACAGAACAGAATAGTGTGATTGAACACACAAGGAATTCATCTCAGGTGCATAAGCTCTCAATGTACATAAAAACAACAGTGATATTATAAATCATAAGATACAAAGAACACATGATAAATCATAAGATTCCAATAGGAGAAGGTGGTAGAAAAGATGTGAATGATGAGAACAATGAGAAGATGAGAAGGATAATAGTAATAGAGCCATCAAAATCTCATCTCTTGAGTATAAAATTTGCAGAGTCACAGAAAATAATAATAATAAAAAAACCCTCAGAACTACTAGAGAGCACTTTACCGAGGCTGCCATCAGTGCCATCTTGAGACCAAATAACTTCAGGAGGTCACTTTCTGATAATGAATGTTTGGGGACTGCCCACCCGCGCTAAAATAGCCATTTTGTGAGCGTGACCAGAATATGTTCTCAAATGCAAATGATACTCTTCAGCGCCAAGATTGCATTAGAAGCAATATATTTATTTTTCTCCTTTCCCTGTTCATATTTCATCACCCTTTGCATAAGCAACATAATCCATCATGTTCTGCAGATCTTTTTATCCAAGAGTGTTTTGCAGTATCAGGTTTCTTTTCTTGGTTTCTTAATTTATGTTTCACCATCTATAGCCTGAGGATTTCTATTTGGTACAATTACTGGGAGATTTACAAAAGAAAAAAAAGAAGGCAGCAACTGATCCCTTTTTAAATAGGAATATAAGCTTAACCCAATCCCACAATGCCATGACAATTTTGACATTACTCTTTGCAGACCATCCTTTCAGGCTTGTCCTGTCTTTGGGTCATGGTTGGCCAGATCAAGCAACCAGAATTTATGACAAAAAGACTTGACAGCTGGTAAATCTCTAGATACCTTACAAGATAGAGTTACCTTCAGTCTCTTTTAGGGTCCCTTTGCAATGTTGGGACACTACAAAAACCTAGAAAGACTTCAAAAATCCCATATTGTCAAATTTGGTTTTCTCCGTTATATAGTTGGACTAAACGTTCACCGTCTACCTTTCAAATTATTCTTTTTAGAACAACTCAGCCCTCGGAACAGAGACAGGACTAGACCCACTGTAGCCTTTTTGAAATAGTAAGAAGGCTACTGTGGTACAGTCATTTAAATTTTCATCTTAGGTCATTATAAAAACTAGAGGAGCCTCTCCCAATATCTTGTTAATATTACCAGTGGACATTGAGAAAAGCATTTACATCTCTTCACTTGTAGATCATGTCCTTGACATATCTTCAGGCGAGACTTAAAACAAACAAACAAACAATTAAACAGTGTCTGTTCTTCTAATGTTGGTAAAGCAGAGAACGTTATTCAGTATGTCCTTCATTGCCCCATATATGACAGGACCAGGACTATATTGATAGTAGCTGAATTCAGGACTTTGGACCTCGACTGATTGAATTGTCTTCTTATTCCAACAGTTAATACTTTCCAATAGTTAGTAATCAGACTACAATTTGGATTTTATTGTCCTTTAAAGGTAGTCCTTGACTTATGGCTGGTAGCTTAGCGACCGTTCAAAGTTACATCAGCTCCTCCGTGACCTGGTTTTGAAATAATGAGAGTAGCAGAATAACACAGTTGGAAGGGATCTTGGTGCTGCCCTGTGATCATGTCACTGCTTGGCAACTGACCCACATTCACAGCCATTTGCTGTGTGCCCTGAAATCACATGACTAGTTTTTCCCCCAAATTGGCCCTTATTTCTGGTTTTTGGCAAAACCAGCCCATAGCGAACTATTGGTTCACTTAATGGCCACAGTGTTCTCTTAAAGTCCACTGCAAAAAAGTTCATAAAATTAGGTTGGTCATGTGGGTGACTCAATGTATAATCATCATGATTTATGAACATGATGGGCAGGCTCCATTATGGCCATACGTCTGTAATTTAATGAAAAGTGTAAGGAAAAGCTACAGAGCATCGGAGAGAGGATTCTGTAATGAACGCCAAGGCATCCAGGAGTTCACCAACAGAGTCTGCAGCCAACTGCAGTGCTTCCAGATGGGGACAGTTTCCCCTTATTTGCTAAGTTTGTATGTTTCTCAGATTGATCCTAATTCAATTGCAGTGACATAGAGTACTTGATGTTGGAAACAAGCAGGCTGAGCCTGAGAGTGGGGTCAAATGAACCATTAATTTAGGGTCTATACACCCCTCAAGAGAAACCTAAATCCAGACCCTCTTGATCCATTAACTCTTACCTTGCGCCAATCTTCCTTAACCGTTAGTTCAGATTCTTGTGCATTGGTAGCCTGAAATAAACTTAATAGTTTAACAGAGTCGGAAGAAACCTTGGAGGTCTTCTAGTCCAACCCCTTGCTCAAGCAGGAAACCCTGTATCATTTCAGACAAATTGTTGTCCAATTTCTTAAAAACCTCCAGTTTGTAGTACTGCCAACTTGTAGTACTTTTAAACTTTATCCTGGCTCCTGACTTCTCACACCTGGCACTTTCCACCCAGATGTCTGATACGAGTATTGATGTTGCATGATTATCACACAAATGCCATCTTTCTGCCCCTTTTTCTTCCTTCTCCCAGACATCCATACTCTGACCAATATTTTTCAAACTGGGCTGCTCTGCAGAACCCTACAACTCTGTGAGAACTTAGTAGTTTCCCGTGAGCGATGAAGGGGATTAAAAAAAAACCTCATTCAAATGCAACTCAACTTCTCTCACTAAAGGTTTGCCTCTTCATCCATTGGTTGGGATTTATTTTTTATTTTTTTTTAAAAGGAGTTTTGCAGCCTGAATAATTTTGAAAACCTTTGCTCTAAGCCTCATGATTAAGTAAGTGCAAGAATATCATATTACACCCAGAAGACTTTTCTTTAAATTGCTTCTCTCCTTCGAAGTCAAATTCTCATTTCTCAATACAAATGGGAACTAGCAAGAAAATCTGCAGTGGATTTTTATTTGTTTTCATGGGACTAGAAAACATGAAGTGAAAGCTGAAGCCAATTGGATGATAAGTTGCAGGTCTCAAACCTACTTTCCTAGTGCTTATTAGTTCCTTATTTCCAGAAGTATCTTACCTGACATCTGCCCTTTAATTCATGGTATGGAAGATACTTGGGCTGCCACCTCAGTAATTATAAAACTCAAAATGAAAAAAAAAAATTCTGATAGTGCCATCTCCTGGCCACATAATATAGTAACATACTTAACATAGAATAACATAGTTCAAAGAGACCTTGGAGGTCCTCTAGTCCAACTCCCTGCTCAAGCAGGGGATCCTATAGCATTTTAGACAAATGGCTGTCCAGTCTCTTTTTGAAAGCCTCCAGTGATGGAGCACCCACAACTTCTGAAGCAAGCCATTCCAAACTGGTTAATTGTTCTCACCCTTAGGAAATGTCTCCTTAGTTCTATGTTGCTTCTCTCCTTGGTTAGTTTCCATCCATTGCTTCTTTCTTGCTGGTACTTTGGAAAATAGGTTGATCCCCTCATCTTTCTGGAGCCCCTCAAATATTGGGACACAGCTATCATATCTCACCTAGTCCACACTAGACTAGACAGACCCAATTCCTACAACCATTCTTCACCTGTTTTAACCTCCAGACCCCTAATCATCCTTGTTGCTGTTCTCTGTACTCTTTCCAGAGTCTCAACATCTTTTCTATATTGTGGTAATCAGAACTGGATGAATTGTCTAGTCACCACAGGGACAATTCAGCTCTTCCTTCTCCACTTGGGAGATAACTTTTTCCATAACCAGCAAGAATGAGAGGGGATGAGTTGATCTGATCAGGAATTATTCCTCATTGGAGCAATAAGTATTGTGAGTCTGAAGATAGCAGTATAGGATACATTTGCAACAATAAGCTTTATCTTAATTTTCAGAGTTTTTAAATTGCTGTTTGCTGTTTGCCAGGTGGAAGTTCATTCCAGACTATTTTTAATACTGTAAAGATAAACCTCTGTTAAAAACTCTCCGGGAATATCTGTATTCATGTCCATATGCCCAATTATTAATCTGCACCATATTTTATTCCTTTTCATCATGATATATTTTCTCTATGTGTGATTCTGTAGAAGGAGCCATTTCCTTCAAATACCACATTTGTATGGCTTTTCCAATCAAACATTTCTTTCCCACTGCTTTCCCTAGTCAGCCATTTCATAGCATTGAGAAAATAGCTGAGATGTCTCTTAGTTGTGTTTTCACCAAAGGATAAACAATTATCACACTCAGTGAAAAAACCAGATTGCTAATACTAGAGTTTGTCTGTCAACTTGATCTAAATTTAAGATCTTCAGTGTTTTGAGAATTGCATTCAGATCTCTGGGGTGATATGCTTCCATAACAAGTTGAAAAATTAAATCAGAAAGTCACAAGAAACTTGAACTAATAATGAAATTATTTTTAAAAAAGAACATCAGATGCCTAAACAAGACATCTGATTAGGGAAAATGAGGAGTGAACTTGGCCATCTCTGAAGGCACTGAATTGGGGAAGGCTGAACAGAGAATTGAAGGAAAAGAGCTGGATGGGTGTCAACCAGAAGAAAATTTCAGGTTCTTGGTGGCATCATTAAATGCTCTCCTTAATTGTTTGGTCAAAATATTGATCGGATATTGATCTTATTGAGGACAGACTTTGCCAGGATCAGAGGCTCACCTTTTAGCCCAAGTGGCAAGAAGGAGAAAGCTTTCTCAGTGGTAGCACCAAGAATTATTCTCTTGACTAATATCGACCCAGTTCAAAAAATTAAAAGTGGAGCATGGACTATAGTTTCTGTGGTTCAGCAGATCTGGTTGGAAAATCAAGCTGCATGCTTCACAGCTAGCAATTTTATTGCACAACTGTATATGTGACTCTCAAATTTTTCCAACCTGGTTCTCTCCTGTTAGGGAGGATTACAGTTCCGTAGGCTTGAGCAGATGATGGGAGTTGTAGTGAAACTCATCTGGACAGCATCAGGGCAGTAGAAATGAATGCTGTGAATCAAAACCTGTGAACACCTGCATCCCGTCTCTCTATATAAAGAAATCTGTTGATTCACCGCAGCAATCCCCAAATCAACAACACTGATTCAGTTCTTATTGTAAGTCCATATCATGTGCTAAAGGGATACCATTCGTTCTAGAAATGTTCTCCTGCAATTGGTGTGATGCATTGTTCTCATTCAGGAAAGATACTGAATGATGTCTTATTGGGGCCTTGCCAACAGAATATAGAAGTTGGTCAAGCCACTTCAAAAGAGCCAGGGCTATCTGCAATCTGCAGGGATGGGTGTCAAAATCTGCACAATGGTGACAAGGAGGGTCCCAGTGCCACCTTTGCCTACTTTATACCTATGAAAGGAGAATACTCAGTTGTGATACCTCCCCTGCTATTTTGCAGATTATGATTCTTTCATGGGTATCCCTGTAAGGGACCCGTTGCATTCTCCTGAATCCCCTTCCCCAAGGTATGTGGGTATAATAAATATTTGCCAAACTGACAGCAATAAAACTGATGTAGGTTTTCGCAGCCAGTATTTGTTAGGTAATGTTGGGCTTTTTGGTCCACACAAGATTTCCTTATAATTTATAATATCATAATTATAAAGACCAGTCAGGAGATAAGACACTTGGCTATAAAGGTGTGAACACAGTCTGTACCTGCTTAGTTCCCTGTGATCTGCATAGCAAGCCACTTTGTTTCTAAAAATGCCAGCCACAGTTGCTGACAAAACATCAGAAAGCCTGCTGCGTAGACCGCATTCACTAAACTCCAAAGTGCAATACTACTGGAGAACAATAAACTTACTGAAAGCCACGGTGGGATGCTATTTGCTTCCTTAACCACCATTCTTCTGCAATATCTGTGCCTCTTGGAAGACAAGAGATGGTTGTGACAAATTGTTGCTTCCTCACTGGCCACACGATGGTGATAGAGTACTATCAAAAGTTGTCTTTCCGCTTCAAATAAAGAGGCAATTCCAATGAAAAAAAAACCCACTTTTCTAACATTATATTGGAAAAACAACACACACTTGGGGAGGACTGCAGTCTAAGAATCAGCCCTTCAGCACAACCCCCAATTAATATGGCTCCCTTCATCTTGCTTGTCTTCGTTCTGGGATCTCTGTTCTTGTAATGCACCGTGAACACATTAATAACCCAAAGCTGATGATGATAATGTTTATTTCTAAACTCCCAATTATGGATTGCCTGTCATATAACTTGGCCTGCAGAAATGCGGCAGGAAAGACCATTTCAGAGAGGGAGATGCAATGAAGAAAACTTCAGCTAGATTTTTGTGAATTATCTTATATCAAAAACAAAGCTCCTCTTAAAGGATTAAATTTCCAGCTGAGAGAGAAAGAAAGAGAGAGAGAGAAGGATATCATACTTAGCCTTGCTATGCCTGTTTTGGGCCAGGTTTTGGGTTATAACTCATTCTTGGTTATCTGGTTAGATGATTATTTTTTTATGAAACTTGCAGGATAGGATAGGATAGGATAGGATAGGACAGGACAGGACAGGACAGGACAGGATAGGATAGGATAGGATAGGAAGGATATTCTTTATTGGCCCAATGTGATTGGACACACAAGGTGTGAATGGACACACAAGGACTTGTTGATGGATGGACTTGTTGATAAGCAGATAAGATGATGGAAATGTCAAAGTAATCATGAGAGTTAAATGAAGAAAAAATAATGTAAAGAAAAAATAAATTGGAAGCAGGGTCTATTCTTCCTTGGTGTGTGACATTTCTGTTTTCAGGGAGATTCTCTTTCCTTACACAGTAGCAAGCATTCAAAAGGGAGGCTAACTGAAGGACTGTATCTCCACCCAGCCCACCAGGACAGGAAGGCAGTGTATGATGCGGATTCCAACTATTAGAGACCATCCATCTGGTGGGACGATGAAAGAGGGCTTTCTTGGTGCTGGCCCTTCTCTATGGAATATCATTCCCCTGAGGTATGATCGGTCCCCATCTTGTGGCTTTTCCAAAAGATCCTGAAGATGTTGTGTTGTCAGCAGGACTGGGGACCACAAATGGAGACGGAGCCCATTAAACGATTGATTTGATTGTATTGGTGCTGGCGTGGGGTGGGGTTTTATGTGGGGTTTTTTTTTTTAATGGTGCAGATGTTTAATGTTGCAAGCCGCCTGGAGTCAGCTGTGTGTGAATTGGGTGGCCCTACAGGTAGTCCTCAACTTATGACCACAACGGAGCCCAAATTGATGTTACCAAGCAAGACAGTTGTCAAGTGAGTTGTCCCCCATCTTATGACCTTTTTGCCACAGTTGTTAAGCGAATCACTGCAGTCGTTATGTGAATCATGTGGCTGTTAAGTGAATTTGGCTTCTCCTATTGACTTTGCTCATCAGAAGTCGGTTGGGAAGGTCGCAAATGGTGATCACATGACCCCAGGACAGCACAACCGTCATAAGTACATGCCAGTTGCCAAGCACCCGAATTTTGATCACGTGACCATGGGGATGCTGCAACAGTCACGTCCGAAAAATGGTTATAAGTAAGTTTTTTCAGTGCCGTTGTAACTTTGAATGGTCACTAAATGAACGAATGCAAGTCGGGGACACCCTGGCCTCATTTGTATAAATACTCATTCATCACTTCAGGTAGTCCTTGACTTACAACCATAACTGAGCCCAAAATTTCTGTTGTTAAATGAAACATTTTTTTACGAGAGTTTTGCCCCCATTTTACGACCTTGCTTGCCATAGTTGTTAAGTGAATCACTGCAGCTGGTAAGTCAGTAACCCGATTGTTAAGTGAGTCTGGATTCCCCATGGACTTTGCTCGTCAAAAGGTCGCAAAAGGGGATCCCATGACCGTGGGACACAGCAACGGTCGTAAATATGAAGCGGTTGCCAAGCATCCAAATTTTGATCACACGACCATGGGTGTTGCTACAAAGGTTGTAACTGTGAAAACTCACAGTCAAAAGTCACTTTTTTTCTGAGCCATTGTAACTTTGAATGGTTATTAAATGAGCTGTTGTAAGTCGAGGATTGCCTGCACTCATTTTAATAAACAACTATTAAATATCAAAATAACACGTTTTAATAAATAAACACCTATTGTCCAGGATAAGTCAGGCCAGTCTAGTATTTTTGAATTCTACCACCTTCACAACTGATATACGTCTCAATGTGTTGCAGGCAGAATGTCAAAATCTTTGAACTGAAGAAAAAGAGTGGGGAATGAAGCCCTGAACTTTGACTTCATCAAGTCTCCTTCGTCTTCTTTTTTTGAGAAACAAAATTAATGTTTGAGTAATGAAGCTGAAACAGCGTTTAATTAGCTCATTAAGCAATCAAATGAGAATTTTTGACTTCATTAACTCATGGGGTCAAAGGCCTGTGTGGAGCCTGCCTACAAATAGGAAGGAAGTTAGGGAAATAAAAAAAAACAAGAAAAAAAAAGGGAATTGCTCACTAATAAGTCAAGCAATATCAGATCATTTGGGAAAAATTAGAGGAGGGAACTCCATGGCTTGCTTATAAAGTGTGCATGCCATGTTTCACTGAACTTAACCAAAAATCCTTTTCCAGTAAGCAAGCAGATAATAGATGCCATTTCCACCAGAATTCAAAAAAGCCCCAAACCACCCCCTGCAAATGGCAACTGTGCATCTCATGGGGGTCAGACTAGGGGTCTGTGTGTGTATGTGTCTCCCTTGTACCGATTCTCTTTTGATGAATCCCTTCGAACCTAGTGAACTATGGAGAACAAATAATATGCAATTGTAGTAGAAGGACAGGCAGACACCTGGGCGGGGGGGTGGAGTCAAGAGAGGAATCAGTCTAGAATCATTACGTTCCCACAAGTGGTCTAAGTCCAACCCCCCTTGAATCTTTGTTGACTAGATTCTTGGGGATAGGGCATGAGCAATAAATCAGCTTAACTAGAACTTAAGGTGAGGTCCTGGTTCTTTGCATTCTTCACAGGTGCAGTCCTTTCTAAAAAGTGAATTCTACACTGGGAGTATTGCTTTCAATGTAGGACATTGATGTAGAGAAGCCTTCTAATCATATTAAAGGAAGGGCGGGGGCATTGTTGTATGATAGAACTCAGGAATGGGAGTAATCATGGCTAATTAAACACCCCAGTTGCTTTAATAATGTGTTGCAACAGTTGGGGAAGAAAGAAAGAAAAATCCAGCCAGAAGCTCTCCGAAACCAATTCTACATGTTCATTTGCAATTCCGAATGGATTTCAAAGCCAAAGCAGGAGGGAGATACAGAGGAAGGCAAAGTCATTCCAAGCAGCTGTAATTTAAATTACCGTGGTTTGAAACCTGGCTCTAGGGATAAGCAAGCCGTGCAGCTTGAAATTGCACACTCCCATTTATTATTAGTTCTCATTCTCCACAATGACAATGGGGGTAAAGGTGTTGCAAGGCTGGGACGGATCTAATCTGCAAGCAGATCTAGGCAGAGCCTAATCACCCAGGGAATTGCTTTGCTGGGGTGTGTGGCCCACAAATGGGATGCAATTCTTTGGGAGGCACATTTGGAATTTACTTTGGGTGGGTAAAGAAACCTCCTTCAATTGCCCCTCCCCAGGGGTGTTTGTAAGGTGTGGCCAAAAAATCAAGTACTCTGCAACGGTACCATCAAAGTTTTGCACACATTTCCTATGAGAAAACAAATCACTCTGGGAGTTGAAGTCCACAAGTCTTAAAGTTGCCAAGGTTGGAGAACTCTGGTCTAGGCAGTCTCCAAGATTCCGATACAATTGAATGGGAGAAAAAAACAAAACCCTCCATCATGCTTTTAATTATTTCACTGCCACACTCAAATTCAGTAAATGTTTTTGCAATGTTCCATTTTAATCTGCATTGTTAAAAGAACCTAAACAAACCACATTTTCTTTGCCAAGGTAAGCAACTAAACTTTAAATGTTTGGTGTCAACTATCCCATTTGTTTTTCTCTCATAGAAGGAGACCATTGGGCTCATAGCCAATCTGGAATGAATACTTCCCCGCATATTTTCCAGTGTATTTTTATATATGCCAAGACAATTACATATTTTTAAATAAAGCATTTAACATGAAAAGAAACCCCCACTAAATGACTTTAATAAAAACTGAACATCCACAGGATGCCATTAGAATATTTGTGCAAAGGGTCTGTTTTTCCCTTGTCCTCACTCTAAAACTGTAGCCTTAATTCAAAGATTTTCATCATGTGAAAATGTGATAAATGAGGGGTACAGAAAGATTAAAGGAGAAAGCCATAGGAATAATAATGCAGTTACTGAACCTTCCTTCCTTCCTTCCTTCCTTCCTTCCTTCCTTCCTTCCTTCCTTCCTTCCTTCCTTCCTTCCCTCCCTCTCCCACACACAGTTATATGGATGCCCATTTAACACAGGTCCTCAGGTGACAAACATATAATAATAAAATTCATAATCCATAGCGTTAAAAATGTCAAATGAGCTAATTCTATTTTATTTCAAGGCTACATTAATAGAATCCTGCAAGTTTGAAAGTACCAAAGTCCCACCGTCTCCTTCTCAGCCTGAGAATTTGGGATGGGTCCCTCCTGAGCCTCATGGTCCACCCATTATCTCTTCCCACCCTCCTCTTCCCACAGGTATTCCCACAAACTTTTCACTCACTTTCCTTCAAAAGTTTAACTTGATCTCCCAAGATATACAGCTTTGGCAGCTGATAACACTGGACTTAATACATCAGAGAGCACCAAGCTGGGGGGAAAGTGGTCTCAGATATTCTCTGAACAAGGCAAACACATGGTGAAAAGATGAAAGTTATTTTTGGGAAGGGCCTTCTGTTTATTCTTAACCATCTGCCATGTCAACAGAGTAAGAAGGTGACATCCTCAAGTACTCTGCCTGCAAAAATTAAACTCATCTCTTTCTTTCCCCATTTCACCAGAGACCTTCTTCTTGTCCTTTTCTGCCATAGCATTGCTTGACCTCTGGACCAGCAGAAGAGACTGGGCAGAATGGGCCTTGTTTCAATCAGTGCATGTCTGAGTGGAATACATCTTCTACCTCTTACTGGAAGCATCTGTCAGTCCATGTGGGGTCTACTCCATGAGTAATTCAGCTAAGGTTGAGAAACAGTGACTTAGACAAACAGAACAGAACAGTACCTGGAATTGAATTGCACCTGGAAGTAAACAGGTAGCCAGTGCAGCTCGCAGAACAGTGGTGTAACACAGGCCAACCTAGTGGCCCCTAGAACTGCCCTTCTGCTGCACTCTTAACCAGTTGTAGCTTCTGAATACTCTTCAAGGCCTAAATTAAGACAAGAGCAAATGGATTCCTTTCTATCTCTCACAGACATAAAATGCAACCTTCCACCCAGATCGGAAATTTGTTCTGCTTCCTACTTTCGGATTTATTGAGATTCAACGTCAGCCACATTAATTGCTATAAACTGCTCAGTTTATTAAATTTCACTAAAAAAGGAAAGTCGTATTAGGAATAAGCTTGGACTTGACAATATCATGGATGCAGACAAGTAATTTCCTGGCAACCATGAACAAATATTTGGGATTACTTTCTTCTGTCATTTTTTTTTTGTGTAGTTTTAGTTCCAAGATAGACAGAGCGAGCAGTTTTCAGTGTAGTTTAAGTATGGAAGTTTAACGCTCCCAGGACTTAAACTGGGACTTGATGGTCTTGTCTCTTATCCAAGTGCTCGTTAAGCCCTATTTAACTTTCTCAAGATAGGACCTCAGTGTCTTGCTAGAACGCAAACACCTCAGTTATATTCACATTTTGATGGAAGGCTGATATAAAATTCAATTGTCCTAAAAATTTGCTATCTCTATTTACCTATCCATCTATCTCCCAAACTTTTGGGGAGTAGTACACTGCTCAGAGTTGGAGGATTGCAGCGGCCCATAAACTCTGCAATAACTAAATAAACAAACAAACAAACACACACACACCATATGCACATTTGCCGTTTGAAATCCTTCCTTGCATTCAGATTCTGCCAAATTCAAACAAAGGATGATAACTTCATATCCTTCAAAACACACACTTTGATAACTGAGCATTTTGGGGACATGAAACATCATTAAAAAAATCCTGATATTTCATCTCTTGAAACATCAGCCTGACATTTGTTCTTTAGCTTAAATGACTCGGTGAAAATAGAGAATTTAATTGATTACACATTCATCAATTGATGCATTTATTCATTTGTACCTGGTAATCGGTTGTTCTTTGGTTGAGCACTCCTTCCTTCAGGGTATGGAGTGAGAACAGAGGAATTTCATTCATTCATTTTTTTATAGCTGACCATCTCACAGAAGCAAATCAAAGGAAATAAGAACATTGATAAAATAATAAATATCAATGCACAGAAAAATAACTATAAATAAAACATGGCATCCAAAACCATGAACATTAATAATAGTAGCTCGCAGGCTTACTTAACCTCTCCACCACCATGATTGAAAGAAAACCCAGGTCTTAAAGTCCTTTTGAAAGACCAGCAAGATTGGGGCCAGGAGAAGTGGTAATCCTCCTCCTCCTCCTCCTCCTCCTCCGCC
>JANHFL010001995.1:228430-246702 GCA_032468155.1 Oxyrhabdium leporinum | reverse complement strand
TCTTTTTAATAACCAAGTTATTCCTTCATGGTTTATAGAACCAATATGGTTGTCTGGCTGCTCACAAGAGGGTATCATAGGATGCAGTAAGTTCTATCTTTTTAATAACCAAGTTATTCCTTCATGGTTTATAGAACCAATATGGTTGTCTGGCTGCTCACAAGAGGGTATCATAGGATGCAGTAAGTTCTATCTTTTTAATAACCAAGTTATTCCTTCATGGTTTATAGAACCAATATGGTTGTCTGGCTGCTCACAAGAGGGTATCAGAATTTTTCCCTCCTGTAACACAGTATAAATGATCAGTTGGCTGCATAGCTTCTTCCCTCTTGAGTGGGCGGGTTGTAACTGATTCATACTGAAGGATGCAACAGGACATTTCCCCAAGCATCTTTTCTCCTTAAAATGTCTTTGTGGTGCTTTTTAAAAAAGTTAAAACTGCATCCAATTCATAATTTGTGCAAGAACTACTGATCACCATGTCTACTCACACTCAGCTTGAGTAGGAAAATGACCAGATATACAATTGGATGTCACATTATGTGCTGTGAATGGAGAATATGCTATTTAACATATATATTAAAACTACAGCAATTGCTAGGAGAGAGGAAAATTTATAGTGTGAAAGAAAATAATAATTATAGCTGTAAATTAGCTTTAAAGGTGGTTAATAGAGTCCCCCTCCCTCCCCAAAATATCCTCTGAATCATCTGAAGCAACTTTTTAGGTTTTATTATATAGCGAGTTTTAGGTTTTATTATACAGAAAGCCTTTGAAAAAAGCTTTCTGTATAATAAGGTTGGAGAAATCATGACACATTTTTTTCTAACAAAAAAGAGTCTCTTACATTGGAAATGAGCATACAATAGGATCCCATCAAGCTCTATTAGAAATGTTTGTCATATATATATATATATGTGTGTGTGTGTGTGTGTGTGTGTCTATATGATACAAGTTAACTTCCCATTCTTTTCTAGGATATTTATTAATTTATTTGTTGAATTTATATAGCTACCCATTTCACATTGGTGACTTTGTATCACTCACAACAATTCAAACGAACATCAAGCACAATAAACAAAATACAAATAAAAACCAGAAAAGTACAAAATCATACCAAAACCTGTAATTAAAAACAAATATATTCAGCAAGGGAGTAAACTCCATTCTTCTGATTCAGAACATCCTTTGAGCAGGATATACACTGCAGGTAGACTCTCAAATGTGGCAAGAAAGACAATCTTCAAAAACTTCTGAAAGGCCTGAAGAGTTTAATCTCCCTTCGATTAAAATGAAATCAATTTTGATGCCGTCTTTTTGTGTACTCTCTGTTAAAAATGAGCGTCACAAGAGGCCCAGTTTAATATTTCCTTCTGAATTTTGCTGCCACCGTTAATTGAAAAAAGGAGATTGATATAGCTATTTTTCTGGATATTTAGTGATAGCTATCATTGGTCTTTATGGTGGAATCACTTAACCTTATGGGGAATCCAAGCTGCGATTTCAACTTGCAGTATCATTGTCAGAAGATGTGCAAAAGTGGTTTTCTGTACCACTTCATCAAATTTATTGTGGCAGTTATGGAGCCATTCATCAGTTGGGAATCCACTGTATCTCTGAGAGGAACATCTGTCTGGTCTTTAATTCCTTTTTCCCTTGAAGACCAGGTGTCCATCTCCCATGTGCATCCAGCTGTCAAATATAGCTTATTGGGTGCTGCTGGAGCTCATTTTGATTGTAGCTTATCAAGCTGATATATTGAATCATAGAATTATAGGGCTGGAAATGACCATGGAGGTTTTCTAGTCTAACCCCCTGCTTGAGGCAGGAATCCTTATATCATCCTGGACAAACAGTTGTCCCTATCTTTCTACACACACACACACACACACACACACATGGCAATTCACCACAGCCAACCTGCCATGGATAATTCATCATGGACAACTCGCTGCAGGAAAATTTAACAATTCTATTAAATTATTTAAAATAAAAAAAAATATTTATTTTGTTTCCATTCACATGTCATTGTTTTGCATCCTTTCTTACATGATTCTATGCCACAATTTCTTTGATATTACTGTAACTCTTGTCCCGCAGCGAAGTGGCCACAATAAATTGGTCGTGGCGAGTTGGCCATGGTGAGTTGGTCATGGCCATGGGTCTACTGTTATAGACCCTCCCACACTCACAGAAGAAACAGCAAGCTTTCATAAGTCACATGAAGTGTGGCCCCTGCAGAAAAAAGGGAAGATGGATAGTTGAACTTCCTCCCAGCTAACTTGGTGGAGAACTGGATTGCAAACTTTGCATAATGCACAGATGTTTCTGCTGATTCCCTCAAGGCATTATTGTTGGGAGTATCTAGTGGCAAGCCAGGACTCCATTATAATGGTGCTATTGAGAAAAGCTTCTGAACCAGATGTTTTTCTGTATGAAGAACATTCATGGGAGGTCAAAAAAAAGGAGTTGGCAGCTGCAAACAAGCAATTGATGCCATGTCCTTTTGTCCTATAATGTACCTTTTAAGGTACATTATAAATGCACATGTCCTATAATGTACCTTTTAAGGTACATGTCCTATAATGTACCTTTTAAGGTACATTATAAATGCAACACATTTTTATTTTTTTTTAAAGGGACAGGACCTCACGGATGCTAACCTGACTTACCTCCTGCACCTATCCATGGTATCTATTTATTTCACATGCTTTTATGCCTCTTCAAATGCTACGAATCTAAGCAGCTCACAGCAAAACATCAACAATACTGTATGACTCAACATGTAAAAATCAATAACCACATCTTGAAAACATAAATTCCATCTTATTCTCATCAATCCATCCATCTCACAAGGGTAATGGCTGGTCATTCTCTCCCTGTGACTTTGAAAATGTTGAAAGTCCCAGTTACATTCTAAATGTTATTATTTTTCTCTCAACTATTGAGAACAGTAGAAGCTGCTCTCGGGGGAGTGAACCGATAGTTGTCTTGGAATATTGTCTGGATTATCAAGTAATGTTAACCTTCCTCATCCTTTCAGAATTGTCTGCATGACCTTGGACAAGTTAGCCAGGAATTCTGAGGAATGTAAATCCAGCCCAATCTTCAGAGCATGTTGTGTGACATTGTCACTTCCTGTAGTGAAATGCAAAACTCCCCACCCCCAGATGAAGGCTGCATTGGGCCCTTAAATGCTAGGCAGGAAGGGATACCCTACTTCAACAGCAGGTGGGATGGGCAGTATCCAAAATTTAATTTTATTTGTGTTATACTGGAATTAAAATTAAATCTGCTTTATGATCATGTGCTCTATGCAGTCAATGTTTTCCCTCTTTTGTCAAATAAAATACTGTAGTGCATTATCAGGTTTTGCAGGTACCCATATGTGCAATCAAGGTATTCAGAGACCAACTTTAGCCCATCTGGCTTCTTATACAGGAAATCTTTCAGGAGAAGAGAAAGCCACAATGGAGGCATTGTGCCATCTCTTCTTGTTTTGAAACATCAAGGATCCAGGAGAGGGTTAGTTCATTTAGTTTCTGGAAGGATCCTGATCTATGTCCAGAACCTTGACATTTGTGTTTAATTGTAACTTCCCCTAGTCCCCAATTGTTCTTCCTTTTGAGTTCTCCATCACAATTTGTTGTTGTATTTTTATTTTTTTTAATATATATAAAAAGGTTGGGGTGCAGTCATCCACATTTTTAAAAACAAAGACTCCTATTATGTGCATGTATATTGTAAGTGCTCTCATTTTTTAAAAAAGGTAGATGGAAATGAACCAACCAACACATTTTAGAGGTAAGAAAAAGAGCCAGGACATCTTTTTAATTTTCCCTTCTGGCAAATAAGTACTTTCTTTCAAGCCAGTCTATTTCATTTTGAGTTTAGTTAACTGCCCTTCCGGGCAGTCATTTCATGGGCAGGTAGATAATATGCTTTCAAATCTCCAAATAGGGACCATTACTCAATACCAATGTTTTTAGACTTGGCAACTTTAAGGTGCATGAAGCTCAACTCCCAGAATAGAGGCATGCAGGCTGGGGATTTTAGGGAACTGAAGTCCACACAACTTAAAGTTGCCAAGTTTGAAAAACACTGCTTTACACCTGCTTTACCAGATTGTCCAGGCAGGAAGCAGACCAGATGAGTTACTTTCTAGTTTATTATAAAGCTACATTAGTAGCATCTTGCAAGCTTGAAAGTACAATTCTCCCATTGTCTCCTTTATAGCCAGAGCACTTAGGTGGGGACCCTTCTGAGCCTTTTGTCCCACACACTGTTTAGCTGCAGGCTACACTGTCTCTTTAGAATTTAGAATAACAGAGCTGGGATGAAGAAATAGTTAAGAAGTTACCAGATGGTGCAGAAATGGACAGATTGACATTGAAAATTAAGAAGAAAGAGGACCTAGAATATTATCAAACATGGAATTTATTTTAGCAATGGTTGGAAAAAAGGGGTGGAGATTAAGAATGTAATTTGTATTGTTAAACAAATTAGATACCCAGACAACACGATGCTTATAAAGCACTAAGAAATGTATTAAATAGAAAATCATTTTCTTAAAAACAATTTAGAATGACAGAGTTGGAAGGGACCTTGTAGGTCATCTAGTCCAACACCCCCCCTCCAAGCAGGAGATCCTACACCATTTCTGACAGACAGGTGTCCAGTCTCTTTTTGAAAGCTTCCAGTGATGAAGCTCCCACAATTTCTGAAGGCAACTTTTGTTCCATTGGTTGATTGTTCTTACTGACAGAAAATTTCTCCTTATTTCTCCTTAATCAGTTTCCATCCATTGTTCCTTGTCTGGCCTTCGGGTGTTTTGGAAAACAAATTGATGCTCTCCTCTCTGTGACAGCCCTTCAAATTTTGGAACACTGCTATCATGTCACCCTTGGTCCTTCTCTTCACTAGACTAGCCATGCCTAGTTCCTGCAACTGTTCTTCATATGTTTTAGCCTCCAGGCCCCTAATCATCTTTGTTGCTTTTCTCTGCACTCTTTCTAAAGTCTTTATTATCTTCCTATTACCTAGGCAACATCTCGTTGCCCTCCTTCCAATGTCTTTCCCCCCTAACATTACAATACTCAGGTTGCCCAAAGTGGCTGACAGACGAGATTTCTACATAAGCCTTGACCTGTCACAGCTAAAAAAGACCAGGTCTTCAAAGGTCTGAGAATTAAGATGCTTGGCGCTTCCTTCCCATTCCCCCCCCTTTCTCTTTGCAGTCGGGTTTGATGAGCATTAACGAGGCAAAATTGCATCCGTAGCCAGATTAAATTCCATGTGGCAATGTGTGGGAGGGGTGCAAAATGTGTGGGAGGGGGTGGGTGAGTGAGACTGAGACCAGCATAACTATCAGGAGGAAAGGAGGGGATCTTTGGAGATGATAACAAGGATGGCATTTGATTTTCCCTGTGGTTTCCTTCAGACATCAAGGACAAGCCTAGAGCGTCCGCTTAATTCATTAAGAATGGCAGGGGTCTTCAGCTCACATCTTTTAATCAGTGATGTATAAAATGAAACACACACACACACATACACACGCATGCAAACAGAGAAAGATGAGGCTCTAAATGTTACCTAATAAAGAGGCCTATAGAAGGTCAGCCCATGGCTCATTAGCTAATAGGATAGGTATTTGTTTGGCAAATTGCTCAGCTGTTTGGAATCACTGTGTGCTAATTTGCCTGGTGGGGGAAAAGTAGAAGGGTTCAAAGGGTGGGTTGATCAAAAGGTTTCCATCTGTTATCAGAAGCTGAAAAAAAGGAACCTTCCCAACTTCACTACTTCTGGTATGTGAGTTGCAGCTCAGCATCAGAAATTATGGTGTATAGGAGATATTTCTTGGATGAAAGTGCAGATTGGCATCACTTTACTAAATTTTTGTTTCTTTTTCTTCTGCTGACTCTGTAAACCGCTTAGAGAGGACTGTAAAGCACTGTGAAGCAGTATATAAGTCTAAGCGCTATTGCTATTGCTACATGCTTTTGAAAGCCACTACTTTAACCTGGGAATATTAATAATACAACATATCCCTTTATTCCTATCCCACTTTTAGACTTTTGCAAACTTTGTATGGAAACAATGCATTATTTTTCAACATAATGGTAATGAGTGCAATGGGTTTGTGGTAGATTAGAAGCTGTGTGAGGACTTCCTAAACACAATATTAGTAGTCAAGCGAAGAGCAAGAGTTTCTTTTTTCTTTTATCAATGATTATTATAAGATAAAATACAAATAGAAGCAAATGTTAGGAAGTTTAAAGAGGAAAGAAGAGAGGTGCAGAGAGAAAGAAAGAAAGAAAGAAAGTAGTGACTTCCAACTTTCTTCTGTGCAGCAGAATACAAAAAAAAAGAATTACAACTTCAACTTTTTGCTTTACATTTCTAAACATTTCAAGGCATTTCTAGAATCAAAACTAAAATCAAGGGTTCATTTTTGTTCAGTTTTGAGCATGAAATCCAGAAGTGATTTCCAAGTAGGAAAAAAAAACCTAGATAGGTTCTTCTCTTTAATTAAAACAACTCCAACTCCACCAACTCCAGAGCAAAACTCTTTTTGTCAAACAAACAAATATATCCCCCCCCCCAAACCCAGCTTCCAAAAAGGAGGAATTTAAAGGTATCTCAACTTTTGCTAAAATATTAAGATTAAAAAAAAACTCTCTTTCCAAATACACACCAAACTCTACAGTAGGGGCAGCAACTGCACCAACTGAAAATCCAAATTATAATGTAGCTGCTAAGTATTTCATAATGTATGCAGCAAAAATGTTTTGAATATTTAGTTTATGCCATTTGGAATTTAGATCCTGCATTTTTTTCTGTCTGGCTCTCCTTGTTATTTGCACTTAGAGGCCTTTTATTTGCAGTCAGATGGAGCATGTAAGGATCAGGGATGGAACTCATTCTTCCTTGTTCTGCAGAAAAGACTTGGGATAATAATTTAATAGGTGCAGCATGTTTTTTCCGCTATTATATGTGCCCCTCCTTAAAAAAAAACAAACCAGCAACTGATTCATATTATGGAAATACGAGTTATTTCTTTATCTATTCAACACCTTTTAGTCTCTTTTTCTATTTTTGTTTGCATCATTTTTAGTATTGCATAAAATTTTCCAATGAAATTAATTTAAAAAGACATGTGAATTGTTAATAAAATATAAGTCTTTGGGATAGTTCAGTTATGATTAATTTATTATTATTTGTTTAAGGAATGGTCTGAGCATTCACACTGAGGCTATCCTGCTGGTTTCTAGGCTGTAAATATATATTGCAAATTCTACTTTTTGCTCTTTCTTCTGCTGCAATAAGAGGCAATCATACATTTGCCCCAAACCTGGAAATTTATCTATATATTATTCTCGCTCTCTCACTCTCTCTCCTCCCTCCTCAGTTTTTAAGGACTTCTGGGGACATACCATCATCAGAATGGGTAAGAGTGAAAGTTTCAGTCATTTGGAAGCATTCAATATTTTAATTAGGATGAAATGAACCGCATTTCATTGTGGACCGCAAAATCTTAAGACACTCATTTTAATGATCATTTAAGCCAAGCCACCATAAGGGGAAAATTCACACTACTTTGACTAGCTGCAAAATATAAACTGGTGGTCCAAATTTGTCCCATGGGCCACAGCTTACTGTGAGCAGATGTTGAGTTGGGTGACACCTTTCCAGCCAAGTTTTTGGACAGAATGGAACAGAGGAAGAGATGTTTCTCTTCTAACATCTATTGTTCAGTATAAAAGTAACCTGTGGAAAGTAACTTTGATATATCTGACTTGGCCTGTTTGTGAGAAGGGGTGAGGAATGGTGTTCTCCAGAGCTTGATTGTGCCATCCACCTCAGAAAATAATTGAAGTTTAATAGGATGTAATATTTGGCTTCAGGGGAAGATTCTTTTCCTCTTTTAAATTTAGCACAGGAAGGATCATAGTAGGTGCTGGTAGTTGGACTGTGTCTAGCTATTAGACTAGGCTAAAGGATGAGCAACTTGTGGTTTGGCCTGTTACTGGAATGCCGTCATTTTCTCAGGTTTTGTGCAAAGCAAAGAGTTACATTACATCACAAGATAGTTCAATTCTTCCAGCATAGCTTATTATATGGAACTGAATGTATGGGTGTGATTGTGAAAAAGAAAATGATGAGACCAGTGACATCCACAGGGTCATTCATCGGAATAACAAAAGCAACATCGTGGTACGAGCTCCATCCCTTTGGGCATGTGTGTGATATCACAACACAACACATATAGAAAAATGACTTGGCTTGAACTGAGATGTTGCATGCTCTGTTAATTTGTCTGATCCCCCTTGGCCCCCAACAGACCCCCAGTTGCTGAAATCCTATGTCATGTGCACAGAGAAGAAAAGGAAATATTGTTTTCATGAACCCTTTCCTTTCCTTTCCTTTCCTTTCCTTTCCTTTCCTTTCCTTTCCTTTCCTTTCCTTTCCTTTCCTTTCCTTTCCTTCCCTTCCCTTCCCTTCCCTTCCCTTCCCTTCCCTCCACCATTCCATCACAAATATTTGAATGAAATTGCAACTCAGATGCTAAGTTCATGTAGTTGGAATTGGTTGGCATATAATTTAATTAGAGCATGCTTAAAAGATTATATCTGTGATTAACATAATTTATATGGATTAGCACAGGCTGGTTTTTATACTGCTGCCAAAATTCCTGAAAGCAAAGAAGCAAACAGTGGCATTCCCAGGAAATGAGAAAAGGCAGCTTTGGTTTTAGCCATAACTTTTGTGTCGAAGATGATCTCAGGGAGGGCAGAATAAATATTTCAATAAGGAGTCTGGGCGGGTATATAGAATGGATGTATAAATTTCTGATCACATGAAAATGAATGTTTAACCCGCCCAGATATGCAAAGGTACAAAGATCAAAGCCCTCGAAATAGATATCCTTCTCCATACAAACAAGAAACCGAGAAAAAATGTACGTCATGCATTTGTTCAGATGCTTGTCTGGGGGGGTTCTACTGGACTTCTTGATTACATACAGGACAGCAGAAATCTTAGTCCAGAGATCTTCATCTATCTACCATTAAAATTTTCCACAATTCCTGCAGGGTGGCATTGTAGGGAGTCACAACTGCTTTCAGCATCAAAATGTATTGAAGGCTGTGGTCCAAGACCTGTTAGTGGAGGTGGGTTTGAGAGGTTTAAAGAGATGGTGTAGATGCCTTGAACATTTGCAACTCTTAAGGCACCATTTGCCGCTTTGAGCCCAGAAATTCCCCAAGTGCATTAAAGCATCCAAGAACCCCCCAAAGGATGTCACAAACAGCCCCCACTCCATCATTTTCAATCTCTGGCTTAGGCAGTGATCCTGAGTTATGGTCTGGAGACCACTAATGGCTTGTGACGATATTGAATTTACTGAAGTTGGAATGCTAACTGGATACTGTAAACATTGGGAGAAGTTGCTTTGAAACCTACAGAGAAGAAAATAGTGTGAAATTTCCAATGGGGTTTTTACCCTTGTAAAATGGTAAGTTTACAATGCATGTATGAGATATCAGCATCTTTATTGTTATTTATTGCACATTCCTCTCTTCAGCTGTCTAATAGCTTGGCAGTTTCCGACACTAGTATTCAATCCTAAGGGAAGGAACCTGGAAGGAAAGCATCCCCTGGGTGGGATGCGGGTTATCAGGTCAAATGGTAAAAGGCACCAGGCTAGAAAACAAGAAACTGTGAGTTCAAGTCCTGCCTTAGCCATGAAAACCAGCTGGGTGACTTTGGGCCAGTCAGGGTTCCATCGAAGTTTCAACAAACCGCTCAGCACTCAGATAGTAATTAATCCAAATCAGAATTTATTGAAGAAACCATGTTGGCACATCTGGAAAAAAACTGAATCTGAAAACTCAGGTTTTTCCCCACCCAAAAGATTTCAAAGATCCATCTCTTCTCTATCATCATACATCACATTCCCCAATCAATGTTTATACCCATCATATCTCATCCATCTTGTCATTGGTTACCAGTTAACTTCAGGTGTAGTTCCAGCTGTTGGTTGTCACATTTAAAGCTCTTTGTGATTCAAGGCCTGGATATTTTCAGGACACTCTTCTCTCAACAATTCTTCCTATTCAGTAATATCAAGGAAGGTTTTCTGCACATTTCCTTGCTCATCTGCAGTGAATGTGTAATGGTATGTGGGAATGACTTTGAAAGGTAGGCAACAAAGTTGAGCCAAGGGACTGGTCAGATAAAAGACAGCTTTAAGAAGAAACCCTCCCTAGTTTCTTGTGCTGTAAAGAAAATGGGGGGCAGGTAGAAGTACTTTCAGACTTGCAATATTCTATTAATCTTTCCGTACAATAAAGTAGAATAGCATCCTTCCTGGCTTTAGTAATTACATAAAAATATGACTGTTCTGAGGGCATCAGTGGTTGGAATATTATAGCAATAGCACTTAGGCTTATATACTGCCCCATAGTGCTTTACAGCACACTCTGGGTGGTTTACATATTGCCCCCCAACCATCTGGGTTCCCACTTTACTGACCTTGGAAGGATGGAAGGCTGAGTCAACCTTGAGTCATGACAGGATTGAATTCCAGACTGCGGGCAGAATTTGCCTGCAATGCTACATTCTCATCACTGCGCCATCACCAACAATCACCTTTGGTGATTATAATTATTCCCTTTTATGAGAAAAGTCCCCCTTCCCCCAACTGAGTTAATGATTATTTTTATTCCCAGTTTAGGTATGTTGATAGATTGTTTGGATTGCTATTATATTTAGATCATAATCTCATTTATTTTTAATGTAAGTTACAAAGCTGTGAATAGTATGTGTTTCAGAGTTGGTTTTCACTGGGATGGTTTAAGTCGTGAAATAAATAAAAGTAACTTTAATATGGATTAAACCTGATTATATGCATGCTCCTAGAATACAATAGAGTACAATAAAGAAAGATTGCTTTTATTCAGTGCTTGGAACCCAAATGAATATAAAGCATCAGAAATGGAAAACATGGAAGTTTGTATTTCCATTCAGTTCATAGATCATTGACTAGGGAAAGCTGCAGGGTCTCCCAAGAATATCAAAGTTCTATTTAAAGAACCATCTTTTCTCCCATTTCAGCTTCATGTTCTCCCAGGTGTAAGGGATATTTCAGAATCCTGGAGGTAATTCAGGTAATGCTTTTAATGTGTAGTTGTTGTGTGAAGTGGGCTGAGAGCCAGTGATTTTCAGGCTAGAGTGGCCAGTTATGCAAACACTCAACAGCCACTCAATTTCAAGGCTTCTAAACAGCACACAAGGAGTCTGTTAATTTGTGGGAAGATAATACTATGGACTTCAATAAGCATTTACACTCTTATAGAGGCAGTGGGAAAACTACTGTTCTGTATAGCTTCAACTAGTTTGCAATAAAGATTCTTATCCAGCTAAGATGAGTCTTGAATACTTCTGCAGAATCTTAGTTTAGGGAAAGAGTTTAGCCAGGCAATTTAGTAAATTGAATCAAGGTTGGAGAAATTTGACAATTGATGCTATTGGGGCTCAGAACAAAAATGATGAAGTTATATTATCTTATTTTTTTGCATGATGTAGGAAAGGTTGTACTGGAGTGATTATTGCAAATAAAATGTTCAGTTTGCAGATGATTGGTGCAATAATGAAAAGCGTGAGTAATAGGATATGTCAAGAACAAATGAAAATGTTTGAAAGTCAGTTTTTGTAAAATCTGTGCAAATGATGGATGAAACAAGTAACACTTCTCAATCCATGGACTTTTTCCATGACTTGTGATTATCTGAGACAACAAACACATTAATCAGGTATAGAACAATAATCTATATTTTACTATACCTGGGGTGGGGGTGGGGGGTGGATTTTTACCATGTCAAAAATAGTGAAGTCTGGAATTTAAGAAAGTAATTCTGTTTGGAATCCTGCCAATATTTCATAAAAGTCCACTCTTATAAAAGGATGCATGTGTTAATTGAACCAATACCATTGCTTTTTATCAAAAAGAACAATTTAATAGCACTCTCTGCTATAGAGCAGGAATCTAAGTTTTCTATCTTAACAGTTCAACTTTTGCCAGAGAGTTTGCGTTGGTCCCCATCAAATCTATCTTTCCTTAATCCAAGAGCCTTAGAAAAAAGTCATAGCAAAGAGTAAACTATCTGATTAAAAAAAAAGTATGATAGAGCTCTATTTACCATAGCCTAGGTAGCATCTAGATAGCAACTGTTCCCCAGCACATTTGTTAATAAGCCACAAGATGTTACATACTGTGTTTCCCTGAAAATAAGACCTGGTCTTACTTTCTTTTGGGCCCAAAATAAGCACTAGGGCTTACTTTTGGGAAACATGATTTCAGGGTGATCAGCTGGGCACCCTGCCCTGTCCCCCGGTGCACACACAAGACACAGCAACTGCGTGGGGACCAATGGTATCTGGCAGCAACTGTAGCCTACCCGGTCCCTTGATCAGCGCACTCTGGGGCTGCGCAGAGGGGAAGGCATAACTGCTGATACCAGAAGACAAAAAAGATTCCAAAGATAGTCCTAGAGATATATACTTATATAATGCAGGGATGTGAGTGATGATAAGCTAATATTAAATGAAATGCTAGTAACATTTGCAAACTTTTATTAGGAAACGTTTTAGGGTAATATTTATTCAATAAGGGCAGATGTAATAGCTATAATAGGATGGGATATACTATAGGTCAGACACAGGAATTAACCTAGCTATATGGGATCTCAACTGAATAGTATTCAAACTAAATTAAAAAGTTATTTCATATTCTTAGTTTATCATTGTCTTCAATTCAAACTAAACTGTTCCCAAAACTTGATTTCTGGAAAGAACAATTAAGTTTTTAGTACTATACTCTTACCTTTATTTCTTCTCTGGCACTTAGAAGTTTCATCGTTACATGTATACATTTAATCAATAAAATATTAAGTCCTTTGGAAGCACAATCATGTATTAAATCATGTATATGCTTTAAAACAAAAGGCACAACTAAAAATTGGTAATTTGACACTAAATTTTAGCACAGTCCTTCAGAATTCTTCAGAATCCGGTAATCATTCTGGGTAGGTTACCCTGACCTATGCTAAAATTAAAATTGGTTCTCACTGTGTCCAGACTTTTCTTTCTATATTTCCTTTTGAAATAATATATTAAAAAAGTATAAAAGGAACAAGTTCTCTACTAAGTTCAGATGATCCAGAAATTGTAGAGATTCTTTTCATCTGCTCCCACACTAAAACTTGAAGTATTTTCTTCCTAGCTTTCTTCCAATCATACACCCATGGGAATGTAAAGTTGTAAGAAGACTTATGTTTAGAAGAATTGTGCCTATTCTTAAAGTGTGATTAGCACATTTTATTGCGCTTTCCCCACTTCTTTACAAGAAACACATTTCTATTGAGTTTTATCTAAATGCCAAATCATTACAAGTTATAAGCATAGTACTAATGCATCTTTGTGGATTATCTACAACCCATATTTGGCACTTGTAGGAAATACAGAGTCTGGTTATTTCCAGCTATTATGGAAGATAAATCAATTTCATGCTAAGTCTTCCTGCTTCAACTGCAATTGATTGTTTGTAACAAGGTCTATAATTTCTATCATGAGGATGCTAAGGATGTTAGCTAGACAAGTTAATGAGACCTCAATTATTAGCAGAGAAGCACAGCTGGGTATGATAAAGGTAGGGAAACACACACACACACACACACACACACAGAGGTTAAAGCCTTAATTCTTTTTTTACTTCTGGTGATTTGCATTTACTGATTAATTACAGTTATTTAAAAAAATCTTTGAAATATGAAAGTCTGAATAATGGAACTTTAGAACTTCATAAATGTAACTGGATGAAAAGCAGATAGTATCATACTTTTTAAAGATTTTTCCTGCAGATACACAGATAATTCATAACAACCATATTACCACATTATCTTTAACACTATGCTCTGTAGGATCTGCATCTTTAAATAGTTTAATATCCCATTTGAGTATACATATCAAGTAGAAGCTCTTCAGAGATGTTTCTTTGAGAACTTCTAAAAGTTTGGGAAGACAAACATAATGATTCCTTCATTAGCAATATTTTAATAAAACTTCTCTCAATATCTTTAAGCTGATAAATGAAATCTTTCTTTGTTGTTTTAATGTAGAGTTGGGACTCTCAGATGTTGATTAAAATTCAAGCAACTTTTAACGGCATGATCAATAAAAAAGACGTTCTAGCAACATCTGCACAGCCAGATTCCCTTCCTTAATGTTTTCAGAGAATCTTTAAGATTTGATCATATTAATATAAACATGTAACTGCACAGAGTTCTATTGAATTTAATATAATTTATATCTGAGAATATATGACATCCATTAAAATAACCAGGATTTTTTTCAATTTGAAAAATATTTTTCCTTTTTAAAGATGTGTAATGGACTGCATGTTTACTACAAATATGTGTTGGTACAGAAGAAATAAAATCCATGAATCTTTTCCAAGTCAAAACAAAATAATTATGTTAGCAGTTCTTGTTGGTCAAAGAGAAAATGAGTGCATATAATAGGCAGTTACAAACAGAACGTAGCCACTAAGTGTTGCACTATGCAACTTGATATAAATTGGTGTATTTCTGTGTATATTTTACCCAGAGGCAGGACACCAATGAACATTACAACAGAATTCAAATATCAAGTATCATTTTCAGCAGAAAACATAATTTTGTAGATTTTGCTTTTAATGCCAATTATATCCTTTTATTATTCATTTACTAAGAAAATCAGTATAATTAATGAACTCTGCAAATCAGCTATCTTCGGTCAACTGCCTTCTATATATACCAGACTACAATATCCAGAATTTCCAACATGTAAATCTGGAGATCACAGTCTCAGAATATCTTGAGGACAGCAATTTGGGAAAACTGTTCTAAATCCTCTTTAAATGCTGTTTCTGTTACAGATAATACAGCTTCATTAGGGTTCCTGCTATTAAGCAAACTGTCACTGGCTTATGTGTGCTTGAGACTATCAGCTCTAGGCAAATTAGAATCTACAATAAATGCAAATTACTCTAGTTATGATATTGCTTTCATTGTAGATTTATTAAATGGTGGTAATTAATAAAAACCAAAACAAATCTATTAGATTTTTGTATTTCCTTTGTGTATTGTGCCAGGACCAAGAAATGTAGACATATTAATATAAGGTCAAGAATATTGATCTTTGCAGCTTACAGAGGTAATTGCCAAAGTAATTGTTTTATCAGGAAACAATGTATCTGCCCTTATGGTCTATATGAAAAATCCTTTGGAACATTTATAAAGCATTCCATATTTTATTGATACTCTATTTACTGACCAAGTATCTAAAATGATCTGTAGGACCACTAAAATATTTCACTTCTTACTAAAATGCAACTAAATGAAAAAAAATCTTCATCAATAACCGCTTACATTTAATAAGTTTCACTTTTTACTGACCAAACATGCATTGGTGGTTTGCTTCTCTGACTTTCACTCTTTTATTTAGCAACTTTGCTGAAAATAGCACATAATAGCATAGCCAATAAATGTTATATTAATGTATTTCAATAGTTCTGTAATCAACTATGCAAGCCTTAATTCAGGGCAGGCTGGTCCAATATTTTTGCAGAATGGTATCATTTGTGGAGGCCAGACTTGTGCTAGAATGTGTTCTAGAATATACTACCTGAGGCTTCTCAGGAAACAACACCTGAATAAAAAACTGCTGGTGAACTTCTACTGATGCATCATAGAGAGTATTTTAACTTACTGCACCTATGTATGGTTTGTCAATTGCACACTGGCAGATAGGACAGCATTCCAGAGAATTAACATCATTGCCCAGAGGATCATTGGTTGCCCTCTCCACTCTTTGGAAAAGCTTTATAGCTCCTGCTGCCTAAACATTCAAAACATTCTTACAGATCCCTCTCATCCTTCCCCCCCCCCCCCATTTTTTGAACTATTACCATCTGACAGACAGTACAGGATAATAAAAACAAGGACAAATAGGCAGAAAAACAGTTTCTATCCCAGGAAAGTAATTATATTGAATTCTACTGGGTAGCGCAATATTAATGCAATATCAGGGGTTTCAAATTCAATTGTATAGAATGTGAAGAATGCATGTTTGTGTTTTATTTTTATAGCCATAATGTACATAATGAAGATGGCATTTAATTTCGTTGTACGAGATGCATTGACAATAAGTAAACTAAACTACTTGGTCATTAGTTACAAAAATTTTAATCCTACTGAAAAAAATTTGCTTGCTACATTAACTTTTGAACAACAGTTATGATAAACACAATAGTTCTTGGAATCACTTGCCACAGCACTTTTTCCCATTCATATCAGAACTTCTAGAAACTATGTGTCTAAACAATCTTTGGAATCATGAGATGGTTCAGCTCAATCACATTAAAACTTATTTGCAAAGGAGACTGCCAATTAGAGGTGTTTTCTAGAGCAACTTCACAACTACTCTAGAGCCAAAGGTGAAATCTAGATGGTTCGGGCGTACCGGTAGGTGAAATTTTGAATAGTTCAGAGAACCGGCAAATATCATCTCTGGCTGGCCCCACTCCTGCCTGCCTGGTCGCTTGGTCACCGCTCACCCCACCTGCCCGCTTGCTGCTTGCCCTGCCCACCTACTTGCCCCGCCCCACCACTAATTATCTCGCCTCCCCAGCATAGCAACACACTGTGTGGCTCCTCGCTTGCATTGACCACACAGTCTCTGCAGCTTGCCTGCCTGCCAGTGCCTGCCTGTGCCTGCCTGCGGCCCAAATGATCTGCCTGCTTGAGTAAGTAAGCGTGAGAGTTGCGGCCTAGCTAGCTGCCCCCACGATCCCTGCCTGCCTTCTCTATTCCCTTCCACACACCCCACGGCCCCACCATTCTTCCCTGCCTACCCTGCACCATTTCCCAGAGGTTCCCGCACTTACTGGTCCTGGACCTTCCTGTGCTGTCCAGGAGGCCTGCCCCTTGTCCCGGCTGCTTCCTGCACTCACTGGAGTGTCTGGAAGGCCTGCTCCTCTTCCTGGCTGTTTTTCACACTCACCAGACCTTCCTGTGCTGTCCGGAAGGCCTGCTCCTCATCCCGGCTGCTTCCTGCACTCACCGGACCTTCCTGCAGCATCTGAATGCCAGCTGAATGGAGAGACCTCTTGCTAATGGCTTCCCGGATGGCACTTCTTTCTTCTCCTTGTAGCATTGAGCTGCTTGGCTTTTGAAATGGTGGCTTCTCCAGCTGCAGAACCTGAGAATTCTTAAAATCCAAGAGTACTGGATTTCAAAAGCCAAGGAGCTCAGCTCAGTGCTACAAGGAGAAGAAGTGGCTTGACACCAGAGCTGAACAGCCAGGCTGTTGCCTTCTAAGACTCTGAGCCAAGGACTGAAGATTCTATTTTTCAGTGCAGACAGCATATTTCAGAAAGGTAGAGCTGTGAGCCTGCGAGCAACTCAATCTGCCTGCCTTCGCCTGATTTTGGTTAAGTTGCTCTTTTAAAAAAAAAATAGCATTAAAAATTCAATATTTACATGGTGTATTGTGAATTAATTTTGTGAGTTTGCTTGCTAGCAAATTTTATGTTATGAGTTTGCTTGCAAGCAAATTTTATGTGACATTTAGCTTTTATATTTTGAAATTTGTGGCTGTGAGATTTTTGTGTTTTCATACCTTGATGGTGTTATGTAATTTTGTGAGTTTGCTTGCAAGCAAATTTTATGTGACATATAGATTTTATATTTTGAAATTTGTGGCTGTGAGATTTTGTGTGTTTTGTTATGCCTTGATGGTTTTTATTCCTGAAAGCTTTGTCTTTCATGTTCTGTGGGGTAATCTTGTCTGAGAGAAGGAAGAGGGAAGTTCTCTTTAATTTTAAGTGTTAATCTATTCATTTCTGCACATTCTAATTTTTTTAAATTACATTTTCATCTATAGGGATCTCTTTTGTTTTTCCACTGTTGTGCAAACACAATTCTAGCAGCTGTTAACATGTGTAAAATTAAATATGCATTGTATTCCCTTTAAAATACCCAACAAAATATTTTTGGTTTTAAATCTATATGTTGCTTTACCATTGTTTCTAACCATGACACCACTGACTCTGGAATAGCTAAACTGACTTGAGTACAAGCTGAGCCCAATACTGAATGTTGAACTGCAGGCCACTTCTGCTGATTCAATCTAGCGGTTCAAATCCCACTAGGCTCAAGGTTGACTCAGCCTTC
>JANHFL010001995.1:189729-207677 GCA_032468155.1 Oxyrhabdium leporinum | reverse complement strand
CCCACCAGCCCGCAGAGGAGAACTACAATGCTGATCCGGCCCTTGAAGAAATCCAGTTTGACACCCTTGGGTTAGATAAATGGGCTAAAATTAACATGAAATTTAACAAAGTCACTTTAACAGAAATCAGATGCTCAGATAGAACAAGAGATTTTTGGCTGTAGCAGTATTTGTGAAATATCTTGGAACATTAGACTACAAACTGAATATAAGTCAGCACTTTGATGTAATTCCAAAAAAAGGAAAGTGCAGTTTATGTTGCATCTGCAGTTTCCAAAGAAGATATAGTCCCATTTTCTTCTACATTGGTCAAATCTATGAGTGTACACCTTTTAAGGATATATAGAACCGCATCAGATTCCAAAAGAAGAGCAAGAAAAGAGTGTCTTTGACACTCTTAAGGGAAGGACACATGTACAGAAATAGCTTGAAGTGACAAGAAAGCTGAGTCCAACTGAACGTTAGGAAATATGGCATGGCTCCAAGTTACTGAGTAACTGTCTCACCCCAATCATATTGGCAGAAGGGGCATGCTGTGGAACCCATTGGTCAAGGAATTCCAGCTGGCAGGTTCCAGGAGAAGAACCTTTTCTGGCATGCCTTTCACTCTGCAATATCATGTCCTCTGAGGCGAAATCCATACCCACCCTCTTGGCTTTCCAAAAGGATTTGAAGACCTGGCTCTGTCAATTAGGGGGAGGGCAATGGGACATGTCATTCTGGAGGTGCTTAATGGACTAAGATAGCAATAGCAATAGCAATAGCACTTAGACTTATATACAATTTCACAGTGCTTTACAGTCCTCTCTAAGCAGCTTACAGAGTCAGCATATTGCCCCAACAATCCGACTCCTCATTTTACCCACCTGAGTCAACTAAGTCAACCTTGAGCCTGGTGAGATTTGAACTGCCAAATTGCAGTCAGTCAGCAGAAATAGCCTGCAGTACTGCACTCTAACCACTGCGCCACCAAGGCTCAAGATAAGACCCTCATTTCCTCCTTGTGTGCATCTTGCTCCCTTCCTTCCTATCACTTTCAATTTTAAATCAATTTTAGTGTTGATATTTATTTTGTTGCTTTTATTGATTATAAGCTAGCTAGAGTAGCAAGATGAGCAGCATATACATTAAACAAACAAACAAATTAATAAATAAATATTCCTCAGCTGTAAAAGTCATTTGATGGTGGATCCAGAGAGGGGCAAACTCCCTTCACCATATTCAAGCAGAGGCAAACCATTCATCCATCAACCCAAGGTTCTTCTTCAAAGGCAACTGGACTTTCTTTGTTTTTCCTTGAAGACGTTTCGCTTCTCATCCAATAAACTTATTCTCTGGACAGTCCAAACTGAAGAAGCTTCTTGCATGAGAAGTAAAATGTCTTCAAGAAAAAGGAAAGTACAGTTGCTTTTGAAAAAGCACCTTTGGGACAGCCATGACCTGGATGAGTGAGAATCTCCATAGACATCCATCCAGAAAGAGATGCTTTCACCAGTATTCCTACACTGAGTAGGAAGTTGGATATATCTGAACTATATGCTTGGAATTAATGGAAATAAATTAGAGCTCTCAGCATGGGGTGAAGGATAGTGAATAATGTGCTGGAGAGGGAGAAAAAAGTAGACCCTCTAGCATTTTTACTCAAGTATTAGAATAATTTGTTATGGAAGGGAAGCAAAAGAAAAGAAAAATGGGACAGTAATATTCAGAAAGAATGGGTGAACGGGAGAAGTTTTCTCTCATCTCTAAAGGATATAGAATTGATCTTGCTGCATTTCAATTTGTCATTCAATAATGAGCATTTCCTGAGCAACAGGTAGACAAAATGAAAGATTTTTCAATTACATTGTAATTTTGTGAGGCACGCTCTGTGGTTGCTATTCGGAGCTGCTGAAATAATCTGTTCATGGTAATAATTATTTACAAACAAGTTGTTCTCCAAATGTCACAGAGATATGAAATCTGTAGTGTTGATTCAGTGGCCCATCTACAACCAGGATTTCCCCCTTTAAACTTGCAAATAAATAAGACGGATAGGAAATGAAGCGGGGGGGGGGGGGAATCTGAGATGGATTTCATCAAAAAAGTCACAAGGTCCAAGAACTAATCAGACTCTTTGGCACTGTTCCAAAGGTACTTTTTCAAGAAGTAGCTGGACTTTCTGGTTTTTGTTTGTAGATGTTTGAGTTACCGAAAATGTGAGATAAGTTCAAGGATAAGTTTGACTCTGCTTAGCCTTTTTGAAATCAACCTTTGTGGTGGCCACTTTTTGAAGGTTAATTTTATCACTCAATTCTAAATTAGAACATTCATGAAAATCCAAGAAGTCTACCCTCCCATAAGCTCATCTTTACGCACTGCAGAAGTTTTTGGTTTAATTGGCCTTTATTGTTTCAGCTCACCATTTCCCTGTTATTTGCCTTTAGTGACCGTGATGCCCTTTTCCTTTACTCTTGCTAAATCCCCATCTTGTCTGTATTTGTGAGGTTCATAACAGCAATTTGGCTTTATGGACAAAGATTGCTGCTGGTAGCAAAATGAGAATAACCGAAAGTCAGAAAGGGTGTTGGGAAGCAGCAGCCCCAATACTAGCCATGGGGAACTTAACATGGTCCTCTGGCCAGCTCATCCAGGCTGCAGGCCTCAGCTGACTCTTCTCCAGCTTTTTTATCCTCATGCAGTTCTTCCAACCAACAAGACAGCTGACAGAACTAGGTCTACTTGACTTGTGTTCCCTTCTTTCCTCCTGAAGAATATGAATGGAGGCCATCATGTAGCAGGTAAAGAATGGCAGGTTCTACTCCCTCAAGAGCAGAGAAAATGGAAAGGGAAGAAGTTCTATTAAGGAGGAAGGATTTCTCTTTTCTAAATCAACCCACCCAGGCTAGGATCATTCAGACCAGTGTTTCTCAGCCTTAGAAACTTTAAGGTGTGCTTCCAATTTTCATGTGGACTTGAACTCCCAGAATTCACCAATCAGCCATGAATTCCACGCACCTTAAAGTTGCCATGCATGAGAAACACTGGCTTAGACTGTTGGGAGAAGGGGAAGGGGAAGGTAAACCTGGCCCACACCCATTGCACAATTCCAAAATTCTGGGCAGGGTTAGAAAATCAATATCTATGCAAGATTTCAAAATGAACCAAAAATTATATTAACAAATCATGATTGAAATAAATCATGGGTGCTTAATTTTGGCACAGCATTACATTTCTTCTTTTCTTTATTGCTTCAATTAAAGTTAGAGCAAGAGCTACATCTGTATTCTGATGCTTTAAAAATGTGCTGCACATTGATTGTTGATCGATTGCAGCCTGTCCTCTTAGAAGAGAAACACGTTTCTATGCTTTTTCACCTCTGAAATGAAAATAATATTTTCAAAGCTACTTGTTTGGCTAATGCTGCAGTTTTCAAACCATATAACACATTCATAGTCATTCATAAAGCAGGATCTTGTTTTGAGTGATGTGCAAAATTCAGCCCATTTTTGGGGGATGGAGATGCACAATAATCAAGATTCTTCAGACATCACAACAGCCTGTGAAATAGGAAGCCAAGCAACAACTTAATGGATAATAACCAAACATGGAGAACAACTAGACATACATAAATCTATATATCAGATTTTCTTATTTTTTAAGTAAATAGTTTTCCCATAATAAACAATGAAAGTAAATGTTATATCTAGCTTTTACAATCTGTTTGCACAATGCTTATTCAGAAAACAACCCCATTGCCTAGGTTTTCTGTAGATTTCATGGTAGGGAGCACTCAATATAGACTATTATCCCATGTATTTTTTGGTCCTAGGATAAGGGCCACGACTGCTTGTTTTGAATTCATATTTGACTCTATATTGGAAAATTGGAAAAAAAATAGAGTTTATTAAAAACATTTCGATTGAATATTCTTAGCAGGGCTCTTCTTTTCCATGCTTGGAACAAAAGGGCTTCTTTCCTTAAGAAGTTCTAAGATAAGATATAAGATGAGATTTTTTAAAAGATGGAAGAACACTCTCAGGTTAAAGACAAGATCAAAATCAGAAATGAATACATTCAAAAAGAAAATGAAAAACTATAGAAAAAAGATCTGGAAATTGGCATAAAGTTTGCAAGGAGAACAAGAATAAACAAACAAACAAACAACCAAACAACCAAACCGAAAACAAAACTAGTCACAATTTCATCTGTTGCTTAAACAAGACAAGACCAGACAAGAATCTGTCTAGATCGCCAAACTCCCATCAATTCTACAGATGTTGAATTTTGTGTAATAGTTTAAGTATGTGCTTAATATTTGCTAGTAAGTACACACAAATTGCTAGTAAGAACACATGTGTGGTAAGACCACAGTTGGAATATTGCATCCAGTTTTAGTCGCCACAATATAAAAAAGATGTTGAGGCTCTGGAAAGAGTGCAGAGAAGAGCAAGAAAGATGATAAAGGGGCTGGAGGCTAAAACGTATGAAGAACGGTTGCAAGAATTGGGTATGTCTAGTTTAATGAAAAGAAGGAGCAGGGGTGACAGGATAGCAGTGCTCCAATATATAAGGAGCTGCCACAAAGAACAGAAGGTGGTCAACCTATTCTCCAAAGCACTATAAGGCAGGACAAGAAGCAATGGATGGAAACTAATCAAGGTGAGAAGCCACTTAGAATTAAGGAGAAATTTCCTGACAGTTAGAACAATGAATCAGTGGAACAACTTGCCTCCAGAGGTTTGTGGGTGCTCCATCACTGGAGGTTTTTAAGAAGAGTTTAGACAATCATTTGTCTGAAATGGTAGAATGTTGGACTAGAAGACCTTGAAGGTCCCTTCCAAATCTGTTATTCTGTTATAATTTTAACAGAACAACAATTTACCTGTCACTCTACCCTTCACTTTCTGTGTACCACCCCATTCTGACATTTTTCATATGCAGAAAATTGAAAGCAAAGTAGCAAGTTATGTAAACTGTCTTTTAAAAAAATTAACTTGGATGCCAAGTCCTGGGCAAATTAGATCTAGTACTGATCATAGATTCCCCCCAAATCCATGGGGAACTTCAGCCAGTTTTATTCAAGATCTGTTCAAATGCACTGCAAATTCCTAGCATTTAATTCTCTGTTCTTTTTTGTTTCATTCTAATCCTATTTAATGTGAACGTTTTTTTTTAAATCATGTTATAAACCACTTTGGGAATTTTTGCAAAATAAAAGAATAGAATTCTTCTAGTGGAAATCTGCAGATTTATGAAGATCGGTATAATCTCCCTGTCTTTATTTCTCTGTCTCTCTCATGTTTGTCAGCTAAGAATAATACAAGCTGTAATGGAGTAAAGTTAAGGGATCCATCCATCTTCTCTACTGTCAGGTGAAAAGAAACATGCAGTGGTTTTTAAGTATAGGAAATACACGCTGGAAAAAGATTAAACACTATATTCCGTGATTCTGCTATTCTGATTGCAGCCTCTAAGCTTAGTTTACAATGAAAAATAGTTGGGATGGAAATAAATGCAACATTCAGTTTGTTTTTCTTGATGTTTTGCTTAAAATGCCGATTTTACCTGTTTATCTTAGTGCAGCCAAAAAGTCTCAAGGCAAAGCAAGCAAATTCAGGGTTGCTTAAGAGCGAACACAGGATAATTATAGAGTGTTTAGTTTTGTTTGTATCACTGTTAAGCAACAGCCATCTTTCTGAGGGCAATAGCATATTTCTTACTGGATGGTTATTTATGAGTTTATGACAAAAGTGAGCAGGCTGGACCTTTTTAAGGTTATCATATCTAGTTTCCCTTCTACAACAGCAGTCAGGGCCCCCAGCCAGAAATGGTCCAAATCTGGGTTAGAATAAAATGTCTAGAAGATCACAGGTCTTCACAACCTCTATTCATAGTTGTAAAAATCTAAAGATTCATAAACATCCAGTTCCATAGACCAGCCTTTTTCTAAAGCATTTAAGGCAGCATAAGAGATAATTCCACTCATTTTATTTCCACTGTGAGGAAGGTTGGATTGACAGAGAAGACTGGATCAAAACCATTGAAGATCCTCTAAATAAATGGAGATCTCTGTTGGGGTCCTCATGGTCCAAGACATGGGTTCTTCTTTAGGAATCACACTTTCATCTTCTCCTACTGCTGTTTCTAGAGATGTCTCTTAAAAAGAAGTTTGATGAATTAATTGATTGGTAGGTGGTCACCTCTATCTCATCAAAAAAAATATTCTTTCTTTCTTTTTCTTTTTGCAAAACACGAATGTTGGGCTTGCAAGCTCTGAGAACAGCAAATCATATAGAATCTCTTTAGAAGACAGGTTAAGAAGAATTTTGTAGCTCCCACGAGAACTCTGTCATTGTAAAGGACACCTTAACACTGCTGCAAAGCCAGATTCATTCATATCCCCCTTTCTGAATGACCAAGTTCTCCATTTGGTCCATTTCCATCTTCCAAAGAATTCAAAACAAAAAGTGGCAATAAAATTAGAAGTTTCTGTTTTTAGTCCATAGAGAACTTTATTTCTTCAAACTTTGCTCTTAAGCTCAAAAACCTGGTTAAAATGATATACCTGGTGATATACCAAGAAAGGTATGGCTGGCTTTTTTGATGCAGACATTTGAAATATACATTTCCAGGATACAAGCTCTTTTTCAGAAATTGGAACTATCATTGTTGATCTGCTTCCTTTACCACTGTACCCTCTTTTCAGACTATCTGAAGCCATCTGCAAATGATATAATCAGGGAAAGGCAAAACAAAACATTATTAATAAATAAAATTTGTGCTACTCTAAAATCTGGTTGAATAGAACCAAAATCCACTCCTGATGGAATACGTGGTAGAAGCCTCCTACAATCCTACAACCTGACACACTCACTTTCTTTCTTTGGTGAGCACCAAAGTACATGAATCCTCATCTTGGTGATTTCTGATCTGAGAAGATTAGCCTTTCCCAGTGGGATTTCCCACAAATGTCTTGGAATTGTGTTTCTCAGAGTTCTTAAGTCTTGGCCATGTTAGCTGTGAAAAGTTAAGCTGTCAAGGCTAGACAATTCTGAGAACTGTAGTCCAGCTCATATGGAGGGTACCAATTTGGAAAAGCTAAGTGTAGATCATTTTTCCTTGGAGAGCCATTGAGACATTTCAGTTTCATGGATCACCCAGGCTCTATGCATTTAAAAATCCACGAAGCAAACGGAAAGATTATGAATTATAAAATAAACATTTGGATGTGTGGAGGAAGGCATTAGAAGAAATTGCACTCATTATAGAGCCAAATTTAATATTCTGCCTTGTTTTACTAGGCATTCTCCATTACCTTGTTGGAGGATTAGCTGAGAAGTCTCCCACCCCTGCTTCCTCCACATTAATAGCTATTAATATAATGAGATACCCATCAGTTCTGGTAGCTGCAAAGGGAAATAGATAACTGCTTCAAATTGCTGTGCTACAGAGCAAGACACTATGATGTCCTCTGGATGCTATGGAGTTCAGCTCCGTCCAGAATGCTCACTGACAAGGGTTTAGGAGTTGAAATCAAGGACCTCTTTAGGGCTCCAGGTAGACTACTTCTAATATACGACATTGGGCAAGTAGGTTATTATTTTAAAATTACAGTATTCTCTTGAGGATTTTAATAATCTTGAATGCCCTCTTACGCATGGACGACCTTGAGTTCTATTATTGTGAGAGAATAGTTCTTCTACCCTTGTTTTGCAAACCAGACTTGATTTAGCTCTCACTATCTTGTCTCCTTTCCCTGCCTTGTTTCCAAATATAAAACCTTGAACACAGCAATCTTTCCTTATAGGGGGCAACTCTAATCCCCTAATCTTTTGGGTTGCCTGTTTTCTACGTATTTTTTTAAAATATATTTTACAATATTCTTCTTGCAGTAAGGTAAATGGTTTTCAGTATGTCCGATGTGAGCTCACTCACAATTTCCTATATGGAGAGTCTGATTTCAGTTTCCCTTCTAATAATTGGTAGTGTAGTGTAGCATTTGCCCTTTTTTTCTAACCATAGAAAGGCACAATGCAAATGGCATAAAATAGTACTTGGCACAATAATATGATGATGCATGCCATGTCACTCTCCCCTGCCCCTCCTTTCCTATGAATGCGCACAATCGTAGCATATAAACCAATGTGTTTCCAGGTACAATTCAAGGTGCCGGTCATTACCTATAAAGTCCTACATGGCTTGGGACGGGGTACTACTTGAGGGATTGCCTTTTCTCAAGAGTCTGTTCCCCTCCAATTAGGCCAAGCAGAATGGGCATGCTGCAGATCCCATCAGCCAAAGAATGTCAGCTTGCAGGGATGAAAAGGTGAGCTTTTTCTACAGTGGCCCCTGCTCTATGAAACACCCTCCCTTCAGAGAGCCTTGGGACAACTCTTTGAAGTAGGGTCTCCTGTGATATTTAAAATTTGTTTATAATTTAGAATCTCCGTAGACAAATTATTGACAAATAATTTGGAGTGGGGATTGAATAGCCTGATGGCCAACTTCATGGAAAATGCCAAATTATCGAATATAGGAAATTTAACATGGGATTATGAAGTGCTCAAAAGGGTCTTACCAATAGTAGATGCTCATCAACACAAGCACCTGTCCAAATGATACATTCTGATTTCCAAAATCCTAAGGTTAAGAAATACATGAATGGGATCTTGGTGTCAAGATAGGGACTAAAAAAAAAAGGCTTCAAAGTGAGGATGTTCTTGGAAGGCCATCAATGTCACATCTTGTTTGAGATCTGAGTGCCGGGGTGTGACAGGGTGAGCTCCTGTCATTTGCTCCAGCTCCTGCTGACCCCTCGCAATTTGAAAGCATGCAAATGTGAGTAGAGAAATAGGTTCCACTTCAATGGGCACATTGATAGGGACATGAAAGGAGTCCCCAACTAAGCATCTTCCAGGCAACTGTGATGTTACCGGCTAATCCTTTCAATTCAGAAGCATCTTGGTTGAATATATTCATGTAATAGGCTGAATCAGGCAAGTTACAACTCTACTGTAACCAAATCCTATGAGATTTGGTGATCTCACTGCATCTTTTAAATAAATCATCTTGGCTAATAATTAAGCTGTTTTGTTAGATTTATAGTGAGCATACACAGTATGATTCCTCTCAGAGCTTGGCTTCTATAAGTCTGGATCTCCACTTTTCCAGGGTGTTGATGTGATTGGAGAGGCTTTAGAGTTTGGCAGTGTGCCAGTTCTAATGCAACTCCAATAATGTTCGCTGTCAGCTCTGATAAAATTTGAAATCTATCACTTCTTCTTTTTTTCTTCAGAAGCTCTTGTTACTGACAGAAGTAATTGCAACTCATCCTTAATTCCAAACGTATTACTTGGGAAAGAATACCAGGGAGGGGGGCAGCAATAGCGTCTGATCAAATAGGCTATGATCGAATATCAGTAATTGCTCAAGCAGCTCACTCTCTCACCTTGCTTGCTTTCTCATTACAATCTATTGGAATATATGAAACAATTGCCATGGGAAATATTCTGCACACGATGACTAGGCAGATACTTCCCTCCCCCCCTCCCCCCCAGCTTTTAACATTGGTAGAATGAATTGAGATAGAAGGTAGAAGGAAAAAGAAACAGAGCATCCAACAAGGTTATGCTTTTTGAATTTGTATAGGTTCATATTGTTCATTTGTAGCGCTTATCTTTCTAACACTCTTCATCGGTTGTCCCCTGTTGGAGTTTTAGTTTTGTTTCATTTTTGGATGTAGACTGTCTTGGACACTAGCAATAAAAGATCTGATTTGAACAGAATATCCTAAAGTACTGTAGAAACAATTAATTGTTCAAAATCAAAACCAACTTTATTGATCCATCCAATCTATTTTATTTTGGCTGAGATGCCACATTCTTTCGGGGATAAAATGTTGGCAGTAAATGTTCCAGGAATGGACAGGGATGAATCAAACACCTTTTAAACTTTCCTTCTAATACTCTCATGTCATTTTATTCTCCTCTGTCTCTTTTTTGAGCATTAGGTCACTAGGAAAGGAAGGGAGAACTATTAGCAGATCTAACCATATATAGAAGGATTTTGAAATTAGTCTAATGACCTTAAGTGAAATTGAAGAGTTTCCATTTTTGACATATAAGACTGAACATTTTTCCCAACGTGGTGTTTTTCAAACATAAATGTCTAAAATGTCTGAAACACAGGGCTATTAAGAGTTATTACATTGTATGTTGCAGATGACTTTGAAAAGTTTAAACCAATCTTGGCATTCAGACAAACCACAGATCCAGCAAGACAGGCAGGGCAAGCTACTGTATATGAACAGGAAGCAAAACCCCACACTCATTAAGACTGATCATGTTACCTTGTCAGATAATGAAACATCTGCAAGCAAACAACCAAACTCAGAGAACACCAAAGATCCCGCTGTTCAACCCTGAGCTACAAATAAGGCACCTTCATTCATATCAATGTTAAATAAATTGTCCCTGAGTTCCAATGATGTTGGCATTCAAATAACTTTCTGAGAATACCCAGTTTGTTCAAATTTAAAATTTCAGTGCAGCCTCTCATATCTGAAGGGCTCAGGTGGATGAGAACAGTGCCTGAGCAGATCTAAAGCATTCCATTAAAATTCAATACAAATCCAATTATACAGTTACAAATATGAAGGATTAAAATCTTCTGTAATGAAGACTCTTGTAATCTTCTCTTCTAGCTATGTTCCTGCAAGGAGTAACTATATTCCTTCTCAATTTGTTTTCTCTACCTCCTCCTTGAAACATAATTTATGGAACCTAAATATAATTTTGAATATAGGGGTTCCCCCTCTCCGCATACAATATCTCAGGACACCGGTTAAAAATGTTCAATTTTAATTTTAATTTTTCTCCTCTTTGGGATTTATACAACTTTCCAACCTGTCCTGCTGGAACAATTTACTGCACAGACTGGCTGGAACATCCTGGGGTGCTAATGCCAACATCCTAGGAACAACAGCCTTGGCTTTGGTTTATTCCACAGCTGAATATTGTGCCAGTGTGTGGCTTAATAGAGCCCACACCCAAATGGTCAATGTCCAGTTCCATCAGACAATGCTTATCATCTGCACAGGTGATGATCATCTCTGGCACATTGAATCCCACTTCTATGCGCTGGTTGCCAGTACCCAGCAATAGTATATTGCCCCACATTAGAAGACAAGAAGCTCTTGTTTGGCTATGGTCAAGAATGCTGAACAACAAGGCCTTCCCTATTCACCAGGACAATCCACAGTCCATTACAAGATTGAAACTCCATAGGCCAGCATGGAAAATAGCCATTGACTTACAATCTACCCAGTTTAACCCTGAGAATGCCTGGAGAGAGGAATGGTCCAAGGTACCTTCCTGTGGCCTGACCTGTAGTGATTTCTTCACCAAATCACCTCTGTCTGGTCAAAATTGAGCAGAATTATGTGTAATACTGGAAGACGTGCTTCTGCTCTATATCAATCAGAATGGAGAGATTCCCCTTATCATGACTATGGTGCTGATATACAAACTGTTAACCATATTGTTCAAGATTGCCCACGACGTGCATTCTCTGGTCCCCTAGAAGATCTGCACAAAGCAACGCCAAAGGTGATCACCTGGATAGCTGAACTGGACCTCCAGTTATGAGGCCACTGCCATGCCCCATAATTCACATACTTTTTGAATTATGTGTATATGTTTACTTCTCTTCTGTCATGTGCTCATTATACACTAAATAAATAATAAACCTTCCTTCTCAATTTTTTTCAGTATTGTATTTAACATAGCATTCAAATTAAAAGCAAGACAAAACAAAAAATCCAATGAAAATTTCTAGGTAGTATTCTGTAGAATTTTATTGGTCCTATTAATGGCCACTCTCCTGCTAATGTCTCTATTTATTTTTATTGTTATTCTCCTAGACCCACATAGCTACAAACATATTACAGAGACTCATTCACTTAAGTTTTATTCTTTTGACCTTTTTCTTTACAAAATTTTGAATTACCTTCTTCAAACTCAATTTCTGTTGAAAGTTCATGTTCAATGAGTAAGCAAAGATGTTCTTTCTCTTTACTATATTTATAGCCAATTATAACTTTGTGTAGGTATGGACTAGATATTAAGCTTAAAATTCTGTATCTGTATGTTGTAGGAATGAGCACCACTAAACTAAATGCGATTTACTTTTTATAGACAATGAACAGGGTCACAATCTTAATCCTCTCAATATTAGCTCAGTAAATCCCTCCCTTTTTTTTCTGTGATCAGCTTTCCTAGTTTTTGATTCCTTGTTCCTCTCTGTTAGCATGTGGAAGAAATTCTCAGACTAGTAGACTTTGCAAGAGCATATCTTTTAATGATCTTCTTCTGCCCTAAGAGAAATTTGATCACTTGATCTATCAGTTACCTAATACACAGAGAGAAGAAATTCAACCTTGGATAAGCAGGCAAAAACACAAAGAATTGTGGATATAGTCAGATGAAGAAACAGTGCATCACTAACAATGAAATAGATCTTCAGTTTTGATTATTGCTCTGATAGGTTACTGGTTCTAACTAATGTTCTGCTCTGTCATCCTTCTGATTCAATAAGTTTTCTAACTGTGGGGTCCTTGGTGCTTTCTGAGCTTGGTTATTTGCTTGTGGACATTTCATTACCCAGCTAGGTAACATCATCAGTGTGAGTGAATGTGAGGCAGCTGGCAGTACTGGTCACAGTGTGAGTTGTAGTGTGGTTTTCTCCTGGGTGATTAATATTTAATTTATCAGTTACCTAAATATGGAAATAATCCAACCCTGGATAAGCAGGGCAGGCAAAAATACAAAAGAATTGTAGATAGAGTTTGATGAAAGAGAAATGCATCATCAATAATGAAAATAAAAACCCCAGCTTTAATATAATCTAAGTTAATTTCTGCAACCAAATTTCAGTAAGAGGTTTCAGAGCAGAAGATGAGAATGGGTGTCATAATTGGAAGCCATAATTGAGAGGCCTCTGCAGGCTGCCACATAAACACATGGGAATTAGGGAGGGGAAATTTCTCATACAGTTAGAGGGGTTCATAGACACAACAACATTCTTTCTAACTGTGTCAAGGCCATCCTGTCCAGCACCTGGACGAGGAATGACAAGACGGAACGGAGGATGATGGGTATAGACTAGGATTGGGGAATGTGATTTATGATGGGGGGAAAAGAGGTGGATCTTTGATTCTCTTTTGGGTGTGGAAAAACCTGGGCCTTCAGATTCAGGTTTTTCCCAGATATGCCAACATGGCTTCTTTAATAAAATCTTACTTGGAAGAACTCTTATCTGAGTACTGAGTGATTTATTGGAACTTGGATGGAACGCTGACAAAATCCTCACACCATCCCAGACAAATGCCTGTCTAGATACAAACAGAGACACAGTCTTCATTGGGCTACCAAGCTTGGAAAAGAAAACATTCTTCTTTGTTCACAAAAACAAAGCAACACAAAATGAAAATCCGGGATGATATGTTGGTGCCAGTTGTGGGCACACGTGCATAACCCCGTTCCAGTTCTTTAGACCTGTCCTAGATTTAATGCAGGCTCCTTTGGGGCTATCTATGAAATTCACTCAACGATTTCATTTGTTGGTGTAGGTTGCTAGATGCAACAGGTGGACTGCTGTGTGCTAGTTTTATTTTTAGGCACAATTTCATTTTGATATAAAAAAAATGAACCCACCCTCCACTCTGAAGAAATGACACAATCAAAAGCAATTTCTTCTTCAGAGTGATTTCCAGTAACCCCTGGAGCAGTTCCTTTTTTTTAATTAAATAAACTTCATCCCATCTAGCTTTGTGGTCAGCATTTTGAACCCCCTGCAGATGGGTCTAGAGGATTAACTACAAATCCTTCTTGACCCCAGCAATAGCAGATGGGCGGCATGTGTCTGATAAATACTAGGACAAGGTCTGCTTCCTCTGGTTTCTGAGAGATACAGCAGCATCAACAACCATGCAAATTACATTTGTTTAAAAAGAAAAGTAGTCCTTTCACCCTTTAGAACGGCACAAATGAGATTTCACCTGTTGTTTTTTTTCACACTGTCAGTCCACGGCATTTGAATCCACCTTCTCCTTTGGGGAAAATGTGACTCCAGGAATGGCTTTGGGAATGCTGATTTTTTTCTCAAGATCAGCAAGCATGCCAAGTTGCACATCAGCCTAGAATTTGGTCTCGCAGAACCCAAGCACTTTGTGTCTATTTGATACAAACAGGTGCTTAATACCTGTTTATACTCTTCCTGAAAGGAGAATATTTATAGCTCAGGGTTGACATGAGAGGTCCTTGGTGCTCTCTGAGCTTACCTGTTTTCCTGCAGACATTTCATTACCCAAACTAAGTAACATCATCTAGCACTGATGTTGTTACCTAGTTTGGGTAATGAAACGCCTGCAAGAAAACAAGGAAGATCGGGGAGCACCAAGGACCTCTCACTGTTCCAGAAAGGATGAAACTAGAACTTGCTTCACTTTGAGTCTTTGCTTTCTTGTATTTGAAACAGCAATGCACCTTTATTTTAAGTTACTTTAGCAGATCAAAGGACAAGTGTAGGAGAACATGGTCCATTGGGAGAACTTCTTCCTGCTTGATGGTGAAACTCCACCCCAGTGTGGGGCATCTAGACAAAACCTGAGCACATTTTGACCAATGGCTAAACCTGACAGTCTAGACTTTTGTCAAAACTTGCCTCATCATCCCATCCCATATAAGACAGAATGATTTATAGATGTTTTCTGGTAGCTGGTGAAATAGAGGGAGAGAAAGCCAGAGGAATCTATCAGTCTTTTTCATTAATATACCTTGCACACAGTAATTAATGCAATGGCTGACGCTGATGAGATACAAAATATGACTATGTAAGCATGGAATAGATGGTTCCAGTCTTCATGTTGAAAGAGTGGAGATAACCAAATCTGATTACTCAAAAATGAGAGGAAAAGGACTAGAATTTAAACTTGGGGCAGACATTTAGACATAAAGCTTAATTTCTATATTCTACATTTACAGGAGGCTGATCTTCTGAGTATAAATGACTTCCATCTTGTTTACAATAAGGAAATTTATATAGCTTCTGCTGTGACCAGGTCCCTGAATCTCAACTGAGAGCAGAGATTTATTCGTCAGTAAGCCATGTAGTCTGACAAAAAAGGACATCATTATTTCTAACATTATACCTGTGGCTGGATAGAGATCAAGCAATGAGGTTAGCAAATTTTACGCCAGTATAATTTTCTACCAACCGAAGGCAGCATTTTAAATAAACTTTGAGAAAGAGACTTTGGACAGTGTCTTCCATCATCATTCTGTATTTTGATTGATTGATTGATTATGTGCCATCAGATTTGACTATTAGCAACCACAGAGATCAATTTTCTCCATGACAATCTAGTCCTAATCTGGTATTTCAGATCTTCCAGCACAGTACATATTTTAGCCTCTTCTATTCCTCTAAACAGTTTCCAGAATGTCTAAGCTGCTGTCAAAATATAAGAATGATACCAACAATATTAAATGAAGTTGGCATAAAAAACAACAACCGCTGAAGTGTTAGAAAAAATAATAGCAAGAGCAGCAGATGTATCTGATTTATACTGAGTGAGATCTGGATAATGTGGCCATGTATTTTTTTTCCTACCTGGCAACAGCTCTGTGGGTCTGATTCTTTTATATTGGGTCCTTTTACTTGCAGATTAACCTTCCAGATGCAAAGATCTCTGTCCCATTAAGCCAAGTATATAGTATTCTGTTGGATACTATATTCCCATAGAAATGCAAACATACATTTGTTATTCTTTACAGTGTCACAATACTCATTGTTATTAATCTCCCCAAGTATTTGCTGTGAAACAACTTTCATGTTAATGGTTGGAGGGCTAAAGAAAGGACTGGCATGGATCTACCATTCTCTCTCTGCTTCTCCTTCTCTAGCACTCCCTTCCCAGCCCCCATTTCACCCCCCAACATGATCACAGTTTTTCTGACATTTTTCCTCTCTGTTCTTCCTCCAAGGAAGAACTTGCTCATACCAAATGTCTGAACTGGTTGCTTGCAATGAGCTTTTGAAGTTGGGCCAAGGATATAGGCAGTGGACCACTTTAGTCCTTGATGCCACCAGTTGCCTGTCTCAACATTCAACATACCCTTATTCAGCAGATAATGCATGCAGATCCCTGCATATAGACCAGCTCTATTTGTCCCAGCATTCTGCTTCTCATGGTGAAAGGTTACCCATGTAGTTTAAAACTATAGCTATCCTTCTCTAACCCTAGAAACATAGAAAACTGACTGCAGAAAAAGACCTAGTGGTTCATCAAGTCTGTCCTTTGAGTTTGTTTTTGTTTTCTTATTTATTTATTATATTTTATTTAGTTTTATCTTTCATTTTTTAATTTTTGATGGATGTTGGATGAGCATTTATCCCAAGCATGTTTAAACCCAGTTAATGATGACTGACTCGCTACCTCTGCTGGAAATTGGTTCTAAGCTTCCATTATTCTTTCTGTGAAGTAATACTTTCTAACATTACTTTTGATTTCCCCTTCTATCAGTTTAAGGTTCTGTGCCTGATGGTTGACTTTTTTTGCTTAATATTGAAAATGCTGTCTTCTAGAACTTTATTCCCCAGTCATTTCCTCAACTGATGGAGAACACATACTGTGACATTAAATTAAATATAGTGGTTTGATTTTGGATTGTTGGCAGAGGATAGACGGGGAAAAGAAATGAATAAGTGAAGTTTAATATTTTTAAAAAATAATCTGGACATATTTCCTATTTTGACCACTCCATTGGCAGTCAAATTCCCAATACACTTAGAAGACTCGTGTGTGACCTTTGAGACAAAACAGGTCCTACACCCAATTTCTAAGTGATGAAAATGACTGAAACATGTTTCTGTGAAGATACTACATTGTCTCTGTTGTCAGCAAGGTATCTAATGCAACATTTATCTTTTTGTATATATTCAGACAATCTGATTCCAAGCTCAATACCTGGAACAAGTCAATGGAGGGAATGTTATAATAGACTCAAACAGAACCCCCTTCCCCTCTTTTTTTGATTGGCAACTAGGAAATGTTTGTTTGAATAGAAGGTGATAACAAAAATAAATGTAGTACTTAGGCTTTACTAGCAAAAATAAATACTGAAACAGAAAAAGCACTCAGCTTAGTCTTTAAAAAAACGGCCAGCAACTAAACATGCATGAATGTCTATAGTACAATTTTTGTGTTTGCTTAGAACTCTGGGAATATGTTTTAAATCGATGCTCAAAAAATATAATACAGTATGTCCAATGAACCCAAGGAGTCTGATACACACACACTAAAAACAAGGTGCCTGGATGAATTAAATTGAACCCCCCAACACTGCTTACACTTGATTAGTAAATTTCAATTCAGAGATCCATAATTTAGTTTTACAGTTCTTCAGAATGAATATAGCCAACTTCAGGATTTGGTAAAAGTAATTTCATCACGAGCCAAACTGACAGGTGGATCTCCAACAAGCGTTCTCATTTGAGACACAAATGACCAGGCTCAAATTATTCTACTTTGGACAGTTTATGTGAAAACCCAGTTCTTTGGAGAAGGCTCTGATGTTGGAAAAATTGGAAGGAAAGAGAAGACAACAACCAGCAGCAAGGTGGAGGGACTCAGTTATAGTGGCAAGGGCTACTCCATTGGAAGGCTTGAAAGAGCAAATTTAAGGCTAGAACATCATGAAGAAAATCTGTCTATGTAGTTGCTAAGAGTTGATACAGTCTTCGTGGCACATAATCAATCAGTGAGTTTCAACGCTGGGTAAATAGATTATGATTCTTTATTTTCCTGAGCAGTCAATTTCCTCCCTAAACCTTAAAGACAAAAAAGTACATGGTTGCTGAGCATCTCTCTCTCTCTCTCTCTCTCTCTCTCTCTCTCTCTCTCTCTC